>JARQAB010000228.1:0-48248 GCA_036172955.1 Meloidogyne arenaria
GACTGTCAATCAAAATCATCGATGCAAAAAAAAAAAAAGAATGAAAAAATCAAGGGCATGGAATTCAAGAAAAGGAGGCAAACTTTTTAGAGACAACCAACGCAAAGTCGGAACCACATCCTTTGATCAGGCGAGCCCTCCAAGCGATCGCGGGGAGTGGCCTTCAATTTTTTAGGGACCACCACACGTCAATTGCTCATTTTTATTATGGTCCTGCGCAACCGAGAGAAGAGTCAACCACGGCGACGCATGTGGAGGTGTCGGGCAATGGTGGCGGTAGTCCTCCACGTGGAGAGTTGGATGTTGGCTTCCTTTGAACTTCGAAGATGCAATGAAAGAAGGAACAATGGGGGAAATAACTATGGGGACAATAAAACCTATATACATTTTTTTTTGCCGGGGAAAGAATTTTTGCAAGAGAAGAGCTCGAAATATATTATTTTATTTTTTTCATTAACGAAAGAGCCGACAACCACCAGCACCAATAACCACTCTCATTGGGCAGCATTTGTAGAAATACCGAGAGAGAGGAAGAGAGTTTGTGCCCTTAATTTTAGCCGACAATTCCTCCATTGGGCGCATCCGTCATTAAAAATGAAGAAGAACCTGGCAATTGGACAAATAGAACCACTTATATAAGGATGGATGACAGTAAAGGAATGACGATAATAAACAGAGGGGGATTCAATGTTGGGAAAATGATTTTTATAAATATATATATATATCAGTAATAGTAACTAGTATTTTTAATTACAATTTTTGCCCTTATTGAAGTGCATCCGTCAAGTTATCGTTTTGCACTTTTAAGTTTTCTTAATAAAAGTCAAAAATGAGGAAAACATAGTCCTTATTAGGTCTGAGGGCTCATCATCGAGCAATTTTAATGAAAAAAACAAGAACAAAAATAGTACTTTTATTAGTTTCCTCTTTTCTAACAATTGACACGCAAAAATTGCTCTCTTATTTCCCATCAATGCCAACATAACTTCTGTTGCCCTTTGCATATTAAAGTAAGCAAACTAAGGGGAAAAAACAAAAAAAAACTTTGTTGTCTAAGGGGAACTGTACCGGGGAGATATTAAAAATAATAATTTTTTTCAGAAAAATAAATAATATTTAATTTAAGTAAAAACGATGTTGGATATATTTATAATTAATCTTTAATTATTCTTTTTTTTTTTGCCTTAAAGGTAGAACAGCAAAAATAGTTTTAAACGTCTTCCTAAAGGATTACTTTTTTTTAAACTTTTTTAATTAGTATTTAGGGATTTATTTAATTATTATGACACAAAGTTTTAAGAAAACAAGAGACTGTAGTATCCCACAAGAAGGCTAAAATTTTTTTAAATCAGATTTTAAATAGGAAAATTCAATTTACACTCGATTGCTGATATAAACTGAAGTTTTTTTATAGGGGGGAGGGTTATGAAAATGTGGGATAAAAGAAAACAAACTAAAAATAATTTTCCTCTTATTTTTCTTCTAATCTTTCAACACTTGTACTGATTTTAAAACCGTTCCCAGCCTTGCTTTGTCTCAATTTTGTCCATCGCTTTCTATTTTCCCACACATACCAAAAATTATATTCTAATTAATTTAATTAAACATTTAAATAAAAATAAATAAATTTAAATTATTTGGGCGGAGTTTTAATTAAAATAAAAGAAGTTGTAATGTACCGTAAAAGTGAAAAAAAATAGGAGGAATATTATAGAAAAATTGACATTGAGCTAGCAATAAGATACTACTTGGGGGGTGGTAACGGAATAAGAATATATTTAATGAATGTTGATAACATCGATCAAATATTTATTTTATTTATTTAATTTTTTTAAAATTTACTCTTTTTAAAATACATAAATTATATTGTTTTTTAATAAAAGTTAATTATGTGGTGTTTGTAACCTTTGTTATGAACTTTTTAAAAATTAGAAAAATAATATTTAATGATGGTTAGAATTCAAAATTAGAATATGATTAGCAGAATTTTTATTTAATTTAAGAAATAACAAGGAAATATAGTAATATATTTACTTCAATAATTATTTTTAAAAATAATTCCTGTGGAGTTTATATTTTTATATTTTTCTTTTTCTATTGTTGCCGCAATGAGGGCATTTATGTCAACAACCAAATTTGTGTATTTATACTGTCAATAATTATAATAAATACTTTTACCTCAATTAGTTTTTAGAATAAAATTTTTATTTTCTTTCATGTTAACTATTGTTCTGTTAAATTAAATAAACAAATTTTTGATATTTATTCCACACTAGAAAATTTAAAAATTCGTCGCCTAAAAATCATTTGTAATTTTATGATATGCGGTTTTCCAACTTTAGGGCAAACCACAAAAATTTTTTCAAAGACTGGTTCGTGTAATGGGGGTGAACTACAATTGTTAATAGTAAAATAAAATTTACTCGTAAAAACTTTTAAAGTCCTTGGTTTAATTTCCAAATTATTCTCCGCTTCTGACTTTCATTTTCCTCCCGATTATCATCCGTTTTTATTTTAATCACTCTAAGTAATGTACACCTAATTAAAAAATTTGGTTTAATTTAAAAGGCGTTAGAATAACAAAAAATTATTTTTAATGGCAAATAATTCATAAATAAATATATACTTTTCATCATTAAACAAATTATGTTTAAAAAACAAAAATTTCTTTGGCAATTTTGGCCAGTTTTAGTGCGCTCGAGATGAATCTAGCTCTTTGCCCTTAGTTCCTCGTTCCGGCTTTTCCTTCTCACGTCAAGACAAAAATGGCGAATTTGTTTGGTTTGGTTGATCAATTGTCGCTTTGATTTTATTTTTATTCTGTTGTTAACCTGCTAACATTAACCGGCGAGATTACAAAACCTTTATTACTTTGGAAATAAAAGAAATTGGGGAAATTTTTAATAAAAAAATACTAAGGACACGTTTCAAAAAAAATTTTTCGGCAAAAATTTGTTTTAGTCTTCCGCTATCCCTTCTCCCCTAATTCCTTTTTCTGTATTAAACCTGGATTGTCTAGGAATTTCAGCATCTTTACCCGCTGAACTTCGGCTAACTGTGATGCAGCTACCCATATGTACACTATAAATTCCCTCTAATTTCCGACAATAATCTACTCTCGCAAAAAATATTATTCAAAAACTTTTAATTTTTATTAAAGAAAAACCATAATTAAATTAAAACCTTTTCCTGGAATATTATTTACACAAAAACGTTTATTTTAGTATTCACATAATATAAAAATATTTTTTAAGACTTTCATTGCTTGTTAAATATTTATACAAAAATTCCTTTTTCCCACTTGACTTTTTTCCTCGATTGAATATATCCTTTTTGTTAATAGAAAATATTTGTGTAACCCGTTCCAATATCTTTCCTCAACAATTGGAAGAAAAAGCATAAAAGAAAGAAATAATCCTTTATATTTTTGCGCTAGTGTTTGTGTAGCCTTTAATTAAATAAATTTATATATATCTTTATTTAAAAATCCTTTACATATCTCCAACACAATTTCCCATCATTCTTCAAATGCTTTCCCGCTTTTATTCAAAAATAAAATTTATTTTGTTATAGGGCTCCCTATTTTCCAGATAAATTTTCCTATTTTAAGCTTTCATTAGTTTTAATTTAATTATTATTCTTTCCCTTCATCAACCAAAAATTCACCATTCAAAAAAACCAATCTCAATCCATTATCCTCTGTAATATTTACAAGCCCAAAAACTCCAACAATAAATTATTCTAAGAAAATTTCTCCCCCATTCATTTATTCTTTTCTCTCCTTTTTTGCTTTTACAAAAGCCCGTTATTTTATTACAACAATAACACACCATGTCAAGCATACTTTCCTTCCCCCCTTTTTCCTAAAAAAAGATTTCATTTATAGTTAATTTAATCATATTCTTTTCAAAAACTTTTTTTAGATTTTATTTGAAACAAGCTTCTTAACGAATTTTTGTCAAATTGCCCGGCTCGCGGGGTGGGGGGGGGGGGGGGGGGGGGGGGGGGGAGTATATATTAACAATTGAGTAACGATATTTATTTAAAGAAAAGTTTATTTCGTTCACAAAATATTTACTTAATAAATCCTTCATTCCAGTCCTTGACATAAACAAAATTCACATTTTTTGTAATCTTATAAACGCTCGTCACATAAAAGAACAAGAACGTGCAATCTCGATAGGATTATGTTCCACTTTGTTCCCCGAACAGAATTATACTTTTATTAGCCTTAATACAGATTTTCCAAATTTCCCTAACAATAGCTTTTCTCAGAAAAATATTTTTTTCTTCTTCAATCATTCCCCCCCACAAATTCACCTACCTACTAATAAAAAGGCAGGAGTTTTTTCTACAAACATTTTCTATCACATCTTTATACCAACAATTCCATCCCTTTCACATTTTCTCATTGCTTTTTGGCCTGCACTCCATTGTGGTTTATCATTAAATATATCCCCCCCCTTTTTTTGAACTTGATATAATTTAATAAGTATGTACCCCTAAGTGTTGTTCTTGTTATTCTTTTTTTTTTTATTTTTCTTGTTCAAATTTTTCCCACTTTTTACTCCTTGTTTGTGGCGGGGTAATATAAAATATTTTTAAAGATGAATTTGCTTGACATTGCGCCATTCATTCATTTCCCTCTTTTTTGGTAAATTTTTTTCTTAAATTTTTCCCCGCAGTCATGTCCCTACTGGCACATCATTAGGAAAAAAGAATCTGCACTTAAGAGAATTGGTTGCCATTTTGTGTGTTGATTGTGTGTAAATGTGAACTGGTAAATGTACAAATGTAATCGCGCCCCAAAGGGATGGGCGCTACCTATAAAAGAAATGAGGGCGTGAAAAATACTTTTTTATATATTGTCACATATACTGGACTTACGACTGTTATGGGTGTAATAGCTAATCAGTAGCAAATGAAACAAAACGAGTAAATGGGCGGCCTAGGTTTTTAGAGGAAAATGAGAAAGGAAGGGGGGAGGGGCTGAATCAGGAGGAAGGATGCGCACATTGAATGTATTTGGGAGAGAGGGTTGTTGGCCTTTTTAGGTTGTGGTTTTATGTTAATATTTTTGTAGAAAAAGAAGAAAGCTGAAATTCGAGTGTTTTGTATTGTCCAATCACGCCATTTTGTTAATCAATCAAAATGATGTGCCAAGAGAGGAGAGGGGAAGGAGACGGGAAATTATTTAGACAAATTTGTCGGTTGACTTTTAATTTACTACCTATAAATTAAATTTTAATTGACGAGATTGTTAGAAAGGAAAAGGTAAATTTTAAAAAGACAAATTTTATAGGGAGAACAACTACAAACAAAAAGAAGACTAACTAATTGACACTTGTTTACCATAAATTTTTAAATTAAAGAAGAAACTGTAGATTTTTAGTTCAAAATGTGTGTAGTTAGTATAATGTTTTTTAATTTGTTTAATAATGAATTGAAGAATATAAACTTAAATAAATCTCAATATTATTTAAATAATTTTAATTTTGGAAGTTGTCTCCATAATTATCTACAACCTCTCCAGCATTGTTTATCATAATCTCGCTCGCTTCCCCCTGATTTCAATCCTGAAAGGAACTTTAATGTCTGGCTTTTTATTGTTTATCTCAATTAAATCATTAATTCCTAGTAACTATTAAAAAGTTTTTATAGTAAATTTGTCTTTCTTCATTTTTCAAGAATTTTCCTTATATTGCTTATTTCTCCGCTCGTATGTTCTTACTTTTATTTTAAAATACTAAATTAGATACAAGTAGCACAGACCCTAGACTCTGCTTTCCATTTTAATCACTTTCGCCCACTTTAATTGGTCGTTCCTCTCAGGCGGTCGGGCAGCCACTTCAGACGTTATAAGCTCGCTCTCGTACTGTGCTTCCGGTTCACTCCCGTACATCTGATATCCCCTCACCTCCTCACGCGACAAAAAAGATAACAACTCTTATTTACTATCTTCCTACACCTGGTCTCTTTTATTTCTTACTGCTGCTATATTGTTTCATCTTCTCTCGTTGCTATTAAAATATACTAATTTTTTTGTTTAAGAAGAGGTGTTGAGAGTCTCTGGCCATAATTTTAAAGTAAGGAGATTTTAAATACACCAAGAATAAAATAAATATCCCCTATTCAATTTCTGGACCCCAGAAACATTTTCAGACATTTCACAACTTTATTAATTGCTAACACAACAATGAAAAATAGTAGCGAATCTGGCAGAAAAATAACGCAAGGTTATACGAAGCGCTAGTAGTGAACAATTAAAATAAGAAGATAAAACAACAACAACAACACTTCATTTAAACTTGCCCCTCCTCCCCCTCCGTTCAATCTCTCCTCCTAGCTCAAATAAAAAAATATGTTTTATGAAAAATATTGTTGGTTTCCGTTTTTTTTCGTTCATGTTAGTCGTTTTTACCCCGACACAAACTACCTATAATTAGTTCTGTTAAAAATCAAATTAGAATTTGATATACTTTTAGCATAACAAAGGGTTTGAATATTAAGTTTTGTTATTGACTTATTTTACTTTGAGTTAGAAAATCGTTACATTGCAAATAGTTAGATTTCAATTTACATACACCGCATTAAATATATTTTTAATCGAGGGTGGAGAATCTATCCTAAAACGTAGTACTTTCAATTTTGTAATTGTGATATAAGTTGATCTCAGCCCCAGGGTGGTATGTACAAACAGACTTGACTGTAATTAGTAAAATCCTATCACAGATAATTGTATTTTTTATTTAAAATATTTAACAGAATGGAAGCGCTACATATTTGTCAATTCACATCAACATCCTTGTGCATTCGCAATGAGGTATTATAGAACAACATTATGCCCATGTCTCAAAATTTGCCGACGAGAGGGTATAACCTCAATTAAATTTGAAGAAGAAAATGAAAATTTAATAAAAGAATGTCAAGAGTGTTCAGTGCGCGTTGACATTTTTTCTCCTCTAAATGACAAAGGAAAGAGAAAAATATATAAAAATAATAAAATCTGTCCTGGCCTACTACAGAACATAGGGAATGGGCATGAAACAATATTAATGATTTAAATCGGTGAAATGAGACATTTTTTGAAGGGCCAAATATAGTGTGTATTTAGGGGAAATTTTATTTTTAAATAGGAAAGTTTAGCATTAGTGTGTGTCGGGTAAGTAATAGTAAACAGAGAATACAGTTAATATTTTAAGAAGTGAGGAAATGTAAAGGGTAAATTGTTAAGAATCCATAAGTACCCTGGTAATTATTATGTCGACCTTTCGCTGGTGAGGGGATTTAATCGAAGCAAGGGTTTAACTTTGGGGTATAACCCCATAGATGAATGGATCCCATTGAGATTTTTCAAAATCGGTGGACGGATATGATGCTATCCAATTCGGCGGATATCCTCTGTACTTTTCCGGATAAAATTATCATTAAACTCGCTGGATAGTTACACAAATGTGAAAAAATAAAACTTATAGCGTTACAAACGTGTCTTATCATTAAACATATTTTAAAATCTTCTAAATCGAAGAAAAAATTTTTTAAATTATAAAAACATCAGAAATGGCCTTCCCCGACGTTTTTCAAAATGTTGTCTTTAAAAGAGGTTTCAAAATTTAACCAAAGAAGCCTCCAAGGAAGAAAAATGTTGAACTTTGGGCTCCGATTTAAGGTAAAATAGATTTATAGGTAATTAATTGAGTCGCGGAAAGGATGTTAGTTAAAATTTAAAATTTCCGCCGCGTTGTATTCTCGGTGGATTGGAAATGAATGAGATTTTTTCAATTTTTTTAATAGTTAATTCCTGTTCGCCACGGTTATTTTGAAGAAATCCACCACCCAATAACCTCCAAACACCGTCAGCGTGTCGGGCGTGGGGGGCCTGTGGACTGGAGTGCAAAAACGGATTTGAAAGAGGAAAAGAGGCAGTTAAAGATAATGAAGCTACGTCAGGTGTCGAGTGAGTAACTAATGTCGTGGTCTGTGTCAGAAATATGTGGTGGTAATAAATCAGAAGAAACACAAAGAGCACAGGGCTAGTTTGGTAGGCAAAGCAATGCTTGTTTGCTAGGGCTTGTGGCTCAACAACAACAAATGCAGAAGCTTAATTTATTTAGTTAAAAAATCATTTAAATAAAAAATTTATTTTTATTTAACGAAAAAAACGTTTGGAAAAATTTTTTAAAAAGATTTTTTTTATTTTTTTTCTCATCTCTGCAAGTTTGTCCTTTTGTTATATTGCTTTTTAGATTGTTTTCTTTTTACACTCATTCATTCTTTTGTGGTTAAGTCGGTAGTGTTCCGTGTCTTCTTCCATTTTATTGCTTTCGCAAGCTGTGTAGTTACGCATAGTGACCACCTCTTATGTCAGAATCGTTAGGATTCGATATTCTGTATATGCTTGAGAACTTTATGAGCTATGTTGCAATTAAGTTTATTTGTATTTTTTAATGGAAAAACAAAATATTGTGCCATATGTTTGATTTGTTATTCCTCTGCCTTCTCGAATTAAATATTTTATGAACATCGTAAGATGAATTCATCCAAAAATCTCCATTTTATCCACCCATTGTCAAATCTTTTGAATTTTTTCAGTTCTTTATATTTTTTAATTTACCTTTGTTGCCTCAAACTTTATTTAATTTATTTCTAATTTTCAAACTTAGACCTTCACTTTCATCAATTATCTTTCTATAGGATGTGAAAAGTCTACACTAGTACCAACATCTAATAATTCGCGCACACAACCTTCCACCTGTTACGCTATTCAAGTGACTTTTCCTTTGGTCCTTTATTTCTCCTTTTCCCAATGCTGCTGCAGCTCGCAGCTTTTTGTGGAATTAATTCAAATACGATTGAACAGGTTTTTGATGAAAATAATGATTTTCAATGAAACTTTTCACCAAAAAAAACAGATTTTAAAAACCTTTGAACAATTAGAAGATCAAATGAAAATTGAGGCAATTGGGGAAACGATTTTCTGTTTTCATTACCTCCTCCCTTCAATAAAGATTGGAATGTGAACCTGTATTGCTAAACTTTGATTTGTTACCATAGTGTAGGTTTTTGTTAATATATAAAATGATAAATAAAAAGATTTTCTTTGAAGTAAAAAATGGGAAATGAAAGTATTAATTTTTTAACTGACTATCTCCCCTCTAAAACAAGAAGTTTGTACACACATATTAAACCGTTCCTGTGTCAAGATTTACGATATTTAAAATTAAACTTAAATGTTTGTTACCCATTCATTCCTTATTTATTTAGGGTAACTTCAAAAGAACTTTATCATATATTAAGAAAATCACAATTTTCTCCCAATTTCCTCATGTCCAAATTGCAAACTTTTGTGGCAAGACGCCCCTATCAAGAAGCCGAAAAAATTCGTGAAGGTAAAAAATAAATAATTTTATTTATTTTTCAATTTTTAAGGAGGACTTGTCCTGAATAATACTCGTGTAAGTGGAAAAAACATCCTTGTTACACCAAACAATTTGGGATGGAGAACACAAGACTCCATTGTTTCAAAGAAAAAACAGTAATTGGATTTTTTAAAGAACTAATAATTTTTATTTAATTTTTTGTAGAGAACAATGTCTACGAAAGTATTATTTACAAGATTGTTACCTTCAAACCTGCAAGAAAAAATTCTTTGCCGAAGTAAACGGACTAATCCAACACAGGGTGAATAAAAAAAATTAAATATTATGTATATTTTTGTAAAATTTTAATTAAAATCGTTGGCACTATGGAGTGTAAAAAGAGTCTCAAAGTAGATCGAGCAGCCTACTCATTAACATAGTAAGCAACAAAAAAAAAATTTTTTAAATTTTTTATAACTCTCTAGCACGAGCGCAAATATGTTCCACGCTGCCGGTGGCTTAAAATCGTCATCATCTATCAGGAAAAAAAAAAAATTATCTTTTCGAGAAAAAAGCATCACAAAAACGGAATGTTTCTTTTTGATGATGAGACAAAATAATATTTAACCAAAATCAAGATAGTTGAGTGCTACGTGTTCTGAAAGTTGTACTTGCTGGTCTAGACCCTCATTGGCGACTGTGTGGATTTTGAATGAAAATTGGTGGAGATTCTTTTGATGGACTCTTCCATTTTCTTAATAAGAAAACTGAATAGATGAGAGCGAGGCTCAAGAACGGGTTGATCATGTAAAATGGGCAAATCCGATTACTATTTAACTGTGTCGGATTTTAGGGATTGCAGTGAGTTTGGAATTCTATTTTAATTTCCACGTGTATAAAGGTGGTCATTCTTTATATTTTTGTGTCTCTTTTTTGACATGTTCAAAAGTATCATAATTGTTGAAAGGAAATGCTCTGCAAAGGATTTCGATACTTTAATATTAAATTTCTTGTAAAAAACCCATCAGTTTTAAAAAGATTTTACTCGACCTTATCCATCAAAAAACAAGAACAACAACAACAACACAGAATATCCAGTCACGAAGCCTCACTCCCTGTTCTCTCCTTTCCCTCCAATTGGTTTCCTGCCTATGGACACACTGCGTGCACCAATGCAAATAGTGATGGCTTATGCAATCATCTCATGCAACACAACCATGCGTATATTTCAACAAGACAACAACAAGCACAGCAATATTGAGTCAAATGAGGTGGAAATAATTTTAAGAAAATGGATAAATAAATAATCTAGGATGCCTAGGGCGTTCACCCATCGGGAAATCGTAAAAGTTTTTTTTCTCTATCCAAAATTATAATTCTAACCAAAACACATTTCTTTATTTTCAAAAATTCCAAAAAATCTTGCTTCATATTCTCTTCAACTCAAACATTCTCCAACCTCCACCATGTCTTCCCCAACCCACAAAAATGATCGAAACGCAATGGGCAACAATTAGGAAGAAACCTCATCAAAAGAAATCGGAAAATGGATCCAAAACAAAACCCTTTAAATTAATCTATTGCATCATATTTTAGGCCAAAGACTTCCGGATTTTTACATAATTTTTTAATTTGTAAAAGAATATTATTAGGGGTCTTCCTTTTCATCCTTTTCTCCTCCTCTCAATTCTAATAAAATATTTTCTTAGAAAAAATTTTAAATTTCTTCCCTACAAGAACCCTAATCATAAGCCCTTTTTCTCCTTTTTTATATTAAACAAAAAATTAATTCACATCTTGTTATTTTTATATGTATTACATTTTTATAAATAATTTTATAGAATAAAAAATTTAAAAATTTAAATTAAAAAATATATTTAAATGCATTTTAATAGTAAATCTTTTACATTTTTCTTTGTGAGTGTGATAGATTTTTGTCGTCGTCAACGGTAATTTTCCTTTTAAATAATCGAAAAAATAATTTTATATTGTTTTAAATAACCCCCTCTATATCCCTTTCCTTCCGTCAAAAATTAATTTATATTATCACAAGTTGATTTTAAAGAAAATTTTTAAAAAGGGTTTACCCCATCATTACACCAAGCACATTCAGAATAGCCTGAGAAATACATAAGAAAATAGTAAATTTTCCATTGAGCACATTTTGTTGTTCTTGCTTGTTTCCCTCGCTAAACAAACACCTTTTGGGACAGAATAATGATTTTCCTGTTGTTTTAGCCTAAAGAATTTTTCTTGAAAAAATAATTTTTTTTTATTTCAAAAAAATATTTTTTACCAAAATTCGGAATTAAAAATATTCCAATAATAAACACAAAATAAATTTAATAAATGCATTTTTGCTTAAATAGAAAATAGAACCAAATTGGATTTAGATAATATTTTAATGAACATCCTTCAAGCGGCTGGATTGTTTAATAGGGAAATTAAAAATCATGAGAACAGTTGTGTCCCGGGTGAAATAAAATCTCGAAATTTTTTTCTAGTAAATATGTTCAGAATTTTTTGTATTATTAATACATAGAATGTATTTTCAGTGTATTGAAAAACTTTCAGTCTTTCTCAATGCTGGAAATTGTTGCATATAATTTTCTAATTATTTCATTAGACGAAAAATTTTAAAAGTAAGATTATGGCAAGTATTATTGCAATATAAAAGCTCTAAATATGAAAATAATATAGTATTATTAGACCTTAGTAGGTCTAATAATAACTGGCTTCTAAATAGAACTGCGGTTCTGTTTAGGAAATTTCACTGTACATAGTTAAAATTGGTAAAATAAATTTTCTTGAAATGTTGATATTTTAAATGTAGTATAAAAGCTGATAATTTTCAATTATATACAACAAAATATAACTTCACCCTAAAACCTAAAACAACAGCTCATTTCTCAAACGCTGCTGACCAATGGCTGATAAGCGCAAGTCTAGCGCATTCCAAGAAGACGGGAGTCGTCTTTTGACAAAGAAGGATGCTCAGGGACAAGATCAAAAAAAGCTCATTACGACCAGAAACTTCAAAGAGGGTGCTACTGAAGTCAGCGAATTACTGTTAGTTTCGTTAGAACACTTTTTTAAGATGAAAGTTTCTCAATTTTCAGGTCTCAGCAGGAGCTCGTTCAAGATCTACGATGGCTTCGAGAATCGCCGTGCGATGTCTGCCGTCGGCTCCAACAAAAGGTCCAGTAAAGAAGGATAACATGGATTACTAATCAAGGGCAGAAGCTGGTGCTTTGGAAGCTGTGCGTTTTAATGAAAAAAAAAAAAAAAAAAAAAAAAAGTAAAGCATTTGGGAGATTGTTGGGAGAAGTGGGGTCTCTGAACAAAATAATATTTCCTTTTTATTTTTAAGCATCTGCGCGCCTAGTTCAGCCCTTTCAATGAGTGTTGGTTTGTTGAAAAGCACAATCAGTGCTGGTACATATGGTGTTTGCTTTTCGTTGTGTTACAGCACAACTGAAAAGACCAACATGCAGTCATCAAAGTTGCAACAGAATATTGTGTCTGTAAAGTGCCAATTCTGCTGCTGAATGGGAAGCTTTTTGTTCTTGAGAAAATGTGGAGAAGGGTGGGAATTCTTTTGCGCAATTTACATTGTTAAAACTAAAACCCCTTATGTTTTAAAAAGGAGCCTGTGAGCGAAATATGTGCGTATGTTGGATAAAGGAATGCTGCAAAGATCCAGAATGACGATGGGCTCTACGAATGTTAATGGCCTTGGAATTCCGTTGACACTGCCTTCTGTGCGGTGAATACATTAATGGGGCCAGGATTTGCGAGCTAAAGAACGTGTTTGTCGTGTGGCTTTAGGTTCTCTGAAGGGATTGTATGCCATCTCCACCGCCAACGGTTTTTTTGCCATCGTGATCTGCCAAGCCAGGTGTTTTATTTTTATAGGGATTAGGGGCAATTTTAATTTTTGGTATCGGTAGCATAAGCTAATGTGACTATTTCGATTAAACTTTTGGGAATTTTGGCGAATTACTCGACGTAAATTTTTTATTGCATTCGTTTTCAGATAATATGGAATGATCACTAAACCCGATTTGATCCTGTTTGTGTTTCGACATACGATCTTGGAATTGCTAGAATGTATACAGATGGAGCGGAAATTGTAAAGAACTTTACATTTTATTTAATCTTTATTTTCTTCAAGTTGCGAACACTACCTTCGAAAACAATCTGTCCATTTCGGTGGAACTCCCTGAATGGTGTCATTATGGGCATCTTTTGCAATCACATAGTCGCAGAGAACAGGGTAGAAAAAGAGATTTAAAATTAAATCCCCCGGTATGACGATCTTGTTGGTTCGTTTCTTACTGTATGGTTGAGCTGTTGATCAGTCAATGATTGAGATACCGTCGTTGCCTTTCCTTGTTATTGTTACGGTAAGATACACTCCTTGTTGAGTTTAAAAAAATTTTTTTAAAATACATTTTCCCTTTTAAAGGCTATGCGTTATCTAAAGTCATTACTCGCCTGCTCGTCTTTGCTCAAACGATGGTTCAGTTTAAATTTAAAAATTTTCAAATAAATTGTATAAAATTTTAGTCCAACCCAATATCTCACATCCAATCTATATGTATTTAATGTGTGCAGTCGACAATATTGCTTCCTGACTACAATTATATGGCACCTGGTTGGCACTGACGCATGGGCTTAGCAAGGCTTATATCAGGTAACACAAGAAGAGGAAAAGGCTAGCCTTAACTGATGGAAATGATTGATGGTGAGGAATGAAGAATTCACTAATTTGTAGAGGAAGTGGCTAAGAACCTAAGGTGACTGAAATCCGTGGAAAAGACGTGCAAAGAAATGAGTAGTAAATGAAAATTAATTACGGTATCTTCGTTTGTTTGTTTGTATTCTATTATTCAAAGCCTAATTCTAATTGTAAGTGTAAAATTTGCTTACAGGCTTTACATTTCACAAGAAAAAATTGCCCGTCGCATGCTCTATAAATCGCTAGCGTGCTCTACAATTTGTATGCCGATAACCTATGCCAATTTTTGACCATACCCCCATTTACAAAAGTTTACGGCTCCTCTCTAAAAAGTTTATTACTTTCCCAAAACCAATGATTTTATTTTAAATCTCTTATTCAACACAAATTTATCAACAGATTTTTTTTATCAACACTGATTTTTCATTGAGAAAATATCCAATAAATCTCATGCTATTTGCCAGTCTCATTTATTTAATATGAAGCCCCAATTGTCTAAGACCAACTCATCTGTCCCGGTACAAGTCCATTGTGAGGCATCCATAGCATTGTAAACGCTCTCAATCAACTTCAAGATGTGCTTTGTGAGACTTTTCCAAAATACCGAGAAATTTAGCACTGCCCCTTGACCTAAAATAAAATCGCTATTTATATCTCTAAGCCCGTGTTGGTACGAATTACTGAAAATCGGAAAAAATAAAACGAGATTCAAAGGTTTTTGGATTTAAATATAGTTAAAGGTTTATAATAAATAAAAACTCACACTAAAATAACGTCACATTCCAACTCCTCAAAAAATCCACTTCTCTCAGAATCCAAACAAGAATGAAGCAAAGTCACTTTTGAATGCTCCGCACAAAAGCCAATAGAAAGATTGGTTAACTGAATAATTAGTTAATTTTTGAAAAAAAGTAAAAGTTTATACCACTCCAAAACTCAACAACAATCGCCTTACTTGTAGACAGTGCAGTTGTGTCAACGTGCAACTTTATCTTTACCCTCCCAAACAATGTTTGCGCATCAATCATCCTTGAACTAAAATAAAGAAATTATAATTATTTATTAATAAAGAAACTAAACTCAAACTTTCAGTTAATCGATAAACGAAACTAAAAAAGTTATTTGGACAACATTGATAGTACTTATCGTACTTAACTGTTAGACTAAGAAAATTGATTAATCAGTAAACAATAAAAAACACTAACATGATGTTACAAGTTTACTAACTTTTCGTAATATGAACATCCATTTTTACTTTGGGTTTTAATAAAAGAGATCACAATAATTGAACTCTTTTATTATCCAATTGTAGTTAAATGGAAGACAAATTAATGATTTCGAAAGTATTCAAGTGGAAAATTTATTAATTTGTTTTTAGGACTCATTTAAAAAAATAATTTAATTTTAAAACAAAATCAACCACGTCCATGTTTTAAAACGATTGGTGTGTTTTGTTTTGTCGTGGGCAATTAGTTGACTAATAGTTGGCCACTTTGTCGCAAAACACTATTATTTAAAATCTAGGAAGTCTAGAATACAAGCCGCTTTTAATTTTTATTTCTAGAGTCGTTATTAACTTAAATGCTGGACTGCCAGATAAAAATTTAAGGATTTTTTGTCAAGTTAAACCCATGAATTTACGGACACCCTTGCAGATCATCAGTTCAATAGTTGTCGACTAGGGTTTTCACCGAAACCGAATTTTGACCGAACCGGATCAAATTTGAGTTCCGGTTCACGGAACCAAAAACACCGGAACTTTTCGGACCGGAACTTCCGTGAAACCCTAATGTCGCCCATATATTTAATAACCTAAGCATTGAAAATCAAAATAAAACTACAACAGCAGACCTTGCCTGATCATTGCACCAAGGAGAATAAGTCCAAAAGTATTGAACATTAAAATAATTAATATCTAAATTATAGATGATTAAATAACGTTAAAAAATGAAAACAGTAATAGATTGAGCAGAAAAATCAAATATGTGAAATCTTAAGGATCTATAGAAAACTCCCTACAGATATCCAGAAAGCATCCACCGATCTGTTTCCTAAGCTCTAAACTCACTCGATTCTATCTTACTTTTTCGAAAAAATTTATCACGGTAAACTATTTATTCCCCAGACCAATACAATGATTCATTAGATTTTAAATGATTGTTTTAAATCTGAATTCACGTATTTATTTGCGTATAATTGATGTGAATTGAAATGTAAGCACGATATCATAGATAACTACCAACGGGTAAAACAATGGTTTCTAATAAAAGGGATGCGCAATCTGAAAATTTGATTGAATAAAAATGGAGAATAAGAGCTTGCGCGGTCATAATATAAAAGCATCTTAAGATACAAAAATTGAAAAAAAATCTGCAAACGGTTTCATTCAGAAAGTATATGATCAAAACCTCAAGGGGCAACAAATATGAAAACAGAAAATTGTAAACTCATTTTCAACTGGCGAATATGGAAACAGCCCATCTAGAAAGCGTTAATATGACAATAATAAGTACTAACAATTACTAACACTAAGCCTCTCATAAATAATTATAGGCTATTTGTTAGAGTGGTGGTTACAAGAACTCGAGTACTCATTTTTAGGTTAATTCGAATAGACGACGTATTCATAAATATCAAACAAATATGCATATTAACGATACCTAAAAAGTAAAAGACAGCGATCGGGTTGAACCGGCTCAGCTTAAATTATCAATGGAAAAAAAACATTAAAGCGAGCGTGCAATTTCTATACATATGTATTACAGCGTTAAAAACTACTTAATGAAGTAAGGGAAATTTTAAGAATATTTAAACAGAAAAATTGTATTTAATATGAAAATATGCAAAGTAAACATTTTACATAATGAAAAAACAATATAGAAAATTTAAAATTTAAATAATTGTTTGGATTCGGATTTCGGATCCGGACAGAATGTTGAATTTTTATTACTTTTGCTAACTATCCGCCAAGCGATAGGTGTTCAATTCGAAAACACCCAACTGACCCTAAAAATTTCTAAGAAAATCGACTGTTTGTCGTGTTTTGGCCGAGAGACCAATTATAGGAAGAATTCGACCTTATTGTACGGCTGCGCTTTTATCTTTCCGCAAATATCCTCTATCTAGTGATGTTTTGGTTTCTGTAAAATTTGTGGTCGATTACACAATACGTCAGCGACTTTTATACTTCAATCATATCGTCCAATCAAAAAATTTTGGATTTTTTCTTTGATATTTGAAGTTGGGTTCTGTAGTTTTCTGTTCGTGACTTACGCCCACTTGGGTCCTGGGACTGTCCCTTCCCCTACCTCTCGAAATTTTTGAAAGTTTAGGCCATGTTTTAAAATTTCAGAAATCGATTATTTCCTTTAGAAATTTCGGAGGGATAGGGTAAGAACGTCCCCAAACCCAGTGGCCGTAGTCCCGAACATGAAAACTTTTACAAAACCCACTTAAAACTATATAAGAAAAAATCAAAAATTTTTTCATGGACGTATAAAAGTGTGATTGGACGATTTTTTTGTAATCGGCCAACTAAATTTGAAAGGATTGTTATTTTTTAGGCATAAAAGCGGTTAATTTTTGCGTGTTCTTCAAAACGCTTCCAATGGCTGAAAGGCGCAAGTCTAAGCTATTCCAAGAAAACGAGTCGTCTTTGACAAAGAAGGATGCTCTAGGACAAGATCAAAAGCTCTCGACCAAAACTCAAGGGGCTACTGGAAGTCAGCGAATTACTGTTAGTTCTTAGAATTTTTTAAGATAAGTTTCTCAAATTTCATGGTCTCACAGGACTCGTTCAGATCTACGATGGCTCGAATCGCGTGCGATGGCCTGGCCGTCGGCCCAACAAATGTCCAGTAAGAAGGATAACATGGATTCCTAATCAGAGGGCAGAAGCTGGTGCTATTGGAAGCTGTGAGTTTTAATAAAAGTAAAGACTTTGGGATTGTTTGGGAGAATGGGCTCTGAACAAAATAATTTTCTTTTTTCCTTTTTTAGCATCTGCGCGCTATTCAGTCCCTTTCAATGGTGTTGGTTTGTGAAAGCACAATCAGTGCTAGGTACATATGGTGTTGCTTTTTTCGTGTGTTACACAAAAAAATGGGTGAAAAAAAGACCAAAGCAGCCAGCAAAGTTGCCAAGAAGTTTGTTGGAAGTGCATTTCTGCTGCTAATGGGAACTTTTTGTTCTGAGAAAATTGGAGAAGGGTAGGGAATTCTTTGACAATTGATTGTAAACTAAAAAACCCTTATTTTAAAGAGCCTTGAGCGCATATGTGCGTATTTTGATAAAGGAATGCTGCAAGATCAGAATGAGAGGCTCCGAATTATGGCCTTGGAAGTCCTGTGCACTTCTGTGCAGTTGAATACATTAATGGGGCCAAAGTATTTGAGCGTAAAAGAAACGTGTCTGTCGTGGTGGCTTTAGGTTCTCTGAAGGGATGGTATAATCTCCACGCCAACGGGTTTTTGCATCGTATATGAAAGCCAGGGTGTATTTGTTAGAGGGATTAGGTTACTTATTTTTTTGGTGACATTGTGATAGCTGGGGAATTTTTTAGACGAATAACGTCGACTTAAATTATTCATCACCTTCTTTTTCAGATACTATGGGATGACACAAACCCCGATTTGATCCTTGTTTTTGTGGTTTTATACGATCTTGGAAATGGCTAAAACGTATACGGATTGAGATGGAAATGTAAGAATTTACAAAACTATGTATTTTATTTAATCTTTATTTCTTATTTCAAAGTTGCGAACATCTCGAACAATTTGTCCGTTCGTGTAACCCTGATGGGCATCTGGGCATTTCTTCAAAGGCAGAGAACAGGTAGAAAGAGTTAAAATTAAATTCCTTAATTAGTTTAGACACGTTATGACGATCCTTGTGGGTTGTTCGTCATGTAATGTGTAAAACTGTTGGATCATCAGGATTGATGCGACCGTCGTTTGCCATTTACGTGTGGATTTTGGTTACCGATAAGAGTACTGCCTGTGATTTTTTAATAAGAAATTATTTAAAATATTTCCCTTCTTAAAGGCCTATGCGTTCTTTTGCTTAAAACATGGTCAGTTTAAAAATTGATAAAAAACATTATTTCATTTCTTTAGTAAAGAAAAGTTGACACGTATGACACACTGCACTGTCCTACAATTAGGCCGATGTTTGTTGCTTTTGGAGTGGTATAAACTTTTACTTTTTTTTCAAAAATTAACTAAGTATTTCAGGTCACACCATCGTTCTTTTGCTTTTGTGGCTGGGGGGTGTGCAGGTGGGGGGGGGGGCGCGGGGGGGCGTCGGGCGGGGGGGGGGGGGGGGGGGTCATTCAAAAGACTGCTTCATTTCTTTTTTGGAATTCTGAAGAAGTGGATTTTTTTGCTGAGTTTGTAATTGACGTAGTTTTTAGTGTGAGTTTTTATCCTTATTTATTAGGGCTAGATTTTAGGCAACTTCCTGTTTTTTTCCGAATAGGCCTAACTGCTGAAACGTTCAACTCCTGTTGGTTAGTTTTACTGAAAGCTTGCTTCTAACTACTTTTAATCGTTGCCCCTAAAATTGCCTATTTTACTTTTTTCGGCAAAATGCCATATTAATGCCCTTTTTTTCAGCCTATTATTCACATTTGTTTTTGCTAAAAATTGTGTGATTTTTTTTTGAGCTTTATTTGGAGAAAATTGTGCCTAAAAAAGTCTTTCTGGAAATAATAAACATTTTTTAAAAAAATTTGTTCAAAAAATTTTTCATTGGGAAAATTTTTCTTCTGAAAAATTTATCAAATTTTTTTTAGGTTCAAAATAATAATATAATTATGATTTGTAGTTCGGATCGTCAAAATTAATTTATTTAACAGTTTATTTGCTTACTTTATCTTTGTTGTAATAATTTAGTCAATTTAAAACGAAAATCTCAAAAAATACTGCCTATGTTTGCTTTTTTTAGGTTTAGTGCCTATTTTGGGAGTTTTTTAGTGCCTATATCGGGCCTATTTTTGACTTTTTGAGTGGCCTAAATCCTAGCCCTACTTATTAGCACTAACCTTTAACTATATTTAAACTCCAAAAACCCTTTAACTCGGTTTTATGTTTTCGATTTTTCCAGTAATTCCGTACCAACACGGGCTTAAGATTAAATTAGCGATTTATTTTGGTCAGGGGCAAGTTGCTTAATTTCTCGGTAGTTATGGAAAGTCTCACAAGCACTGTCGTGAAGTGATGTTCGAGAGCGTTGACAATTGCTATGGTGCTCACACTTGGACTTTGTCATCCGGACATGATGCGATTGTCTTAGACAATGTTGGGCCTCATATTCAATAAATGAGAATGGCAAATAAGAATGAGGATTTATTGGATTATTCTCATAAAATCATTGTTGATAAAAATGTCGTCTTTTTGCTTAAACGATGGTCGTTTAAAAAAGTGGTAAAAAAATCATTTTATTTTTTGTCCCACCTACAAATTCAAGGATTCAATCTATAGCATTTAATGTGTGGTCAAACGAATAATGCTCCTGACAATCAAGGTATAGGCAAATCTTGTTGTGAACTGCAATAGAGGCTTAGCAAGGCTTATACATGTAAACAAGAAGAGGAAAATGCTAGCTTAATGATCATCTTGTGAATGACCATGGTTTTTTTGTCTTATATAGTATTATTAGTAATAATTTTTTGTAATTTGATAATCTTTTATGACGTATTTTTGTGCACTATTTTTGAAGCTCAAAAGGAATATTAGCAAATTTCCGACTTAAATTTGGGTGCTCTAATTTGAGGGGGGGGTGAATATATGAAACTTGAGTGCACTGTCTCTAATTTTTGCCTTGAATGTCCTTTACCGGTAAAATAGTATATTCTATGGCAAATGTTGCAATTTATTTGCAAACTAAAAATTTTGATAGGGGCCAATAATCTTACGTTTTTATTTTGTTTTCTAATATGCAGACTCAAAAATATTTTTTGTTTTAATTCTCAGCAAAATTTCTTTTGACTTTTCTTTTTTATTTAACGTGAATGATACATATTTATTAATGCTTTATGTCAATTGGAACCTCTTGTTTTTACTTTTTGTATTGGCAATTTTTCTCGCATCACCAATTATCTCAAAAAAAGTGCTTTCAACCCAAAAATCAGTCAAAAACTGAAAAACAAAATTTGCCAAAAAAAGTTTTTTTAAATTTAAAATAAATTAAATTTTTTAAATTATTTAAAGAATTATTAAATTCTTATTTATTTTTTAATCGACAAATAATTGGCAAAATAATAAAAGAAGTGAAGTGCCATTTAATTTAGTCTTTACCAAGATAATTCTGAAATATTTTTTTAGAATGAATTTGAAGAAGGCCACAATTTGAAAGAAAATTATTGCTAATGAAATTTATTGAAAATGTTAAGATTTTGGAAAAAAATTATAAAAATGATTGTCAAAGAAATGGAAAAGGTTTTTTTTTAATGTTAAACAAACAAAGTTTTTTAAAAACAATAGTTTTTTTATGGGTTTCTTATATAAAGAATGGCCCTATAGTTATCCCAATTTTTTTATTTTGACGTTTTGTCCATTTTATCTTAACATCCGTTGTTCCTGCTTATTTTTTTATTATTTCAAATAATTTTATAAAATCACTATATTTTTTAAGGGCATTTAAACAGTGGACATTCTTTGTGAATTCACAAATGAAAATACATTTACCCAAAACTATTTTGGTTTACCTTATTTTTTTTTGATTAAGATGGTGAAATTGGCAAAAGAAATGTTGTAAGGATTGCCAGAATTTGTTCAATTGTCCTTAAAAGAATTTGATGAAGGTTCTCTTTTTAAATATTTTTGAATATTTTTTCTGATTATTAAATTCAACAACTATTCACCACAAAGTTTTTTAAAATATATATTCTTTATAGATTTAATTTTGTCCACTATTTTTAATTATTCTTCATTTTTTTCAGATTATTGATTAAATAATTGTTCTTTTGGAAATGTCAATTTTTCAATGATACCCGCAATTCGGCATCCCTGACATATTGGACACGACAAATGTTAGATCAAGAGTTATTTCGGATTAGAAATCTCCTTGTGTAAATGGAAGGAAAATTGTTTTATGAAAGTTGGAAATGAGTTTTTTTGAAAATTATTTTTTTGATGAAACGGAGAGAATTGTAATAATTTTAAAAATTTTTTAGAAACACTAAAATGGTTTATTTGAGCGTCTTTTATTCTAAAAATATATTAAAAAATTTTCAAATTTAATGAATTTTTTAAAAATTAACTTTAAATATTTTTTTTTCAGAAATTTCATTGGACTGCTGGCAAAAATCAACAATAAATTAACACTGCTTTTTGTTTCCGTTTCTTTAATTTTGTAAAATTTACTTTTTAATTTAATTTATAGTCAGTCTGTTGTTCGTCTGTGATGTTCTGAAGAAGAATTGTTTTAATTATTGACTTTTGGCATCCAGATGGGAACGACAAAGAAGAAAAGGAAGATTAAAAAATATATTTTCCTCCAAAAAATATTTTTAATGATTTAAGAGAGTGATGGCTGGATGTCTCTTTTTTTTGTTGTTTTTTTTTGGGAGCTTTAAAGAACAAAATTTTGTGTATAAATTGTTGATTTTTTATTTAAAAAATATTTTTAATGAAATATTTAAAGAAAAAAGAATTTACTTATTAATTTTTATCATGAAAAGAAAATAAAAAATATTAAAACAAAAGGGTTTTATCAGTAACAATAGAAGAAATATTTAAGTATATGAATTAGACTTTTAGGAATAGCGTCTACCCCGTTTCACAAAAATTAAATAACTGTGTCTGCACAAATTGGGGATTAACAATTTCAATAATCTTTCCCTAAACTCGGCAAAAAAATTAAATTTTTATTTAAATTTACAAATTTAACTCTTCTTTTTTCGTAAACTTCACAATTTTTTGCATTGATTAATGGAACTAAAAGGGTGCCCATTCATTTGTATATTTCATTGTGGTGGATCCCCCAATAACATCCTCCTACGTAAATTAAATTGATATGGATTTTGTATGTTTTTTGGCTCTAACTTCCAAAGAAAAATTAATAAATATTTCTTAAATTTAATAAATAATTTACTCATAGCATATTTAGCTGTTTACCATAGTATCCATCCATACAACATTTCCTGTGCATTTGGTACATTTTTTCGGATGGCAATTAGTGCTCAAATAATTGATTTTTTAAATTTTGTAATGTTAAAACGGTTACATATATTCCTTTAAAAATATATTTTTCCTTTCGTGAATCTTTGGAGGAATTTTTGTATAATTTTAGGGAATACAATCATCGAATAACTCATTTTTGAGTTACCTTTCTTTGAAGCCGAAAGTTTGATGTCTTAGAAACAAAGTCGGATAATTGTATTAAATAGGGATCTGCTTAACAACATCCCTCCACCTTTTGTCTTAAATGTCGTTGTCATATGCTTTAATTAATTTTTGGAGGTATAATGAGGTTTTTGGAAATTATTTTAATTCCCGTTAAAAATAAATGAGGCAAACTTATTTAATAAAAAAAAGCAACTTAAAAGTTCATTCATAATTACAAGTATTATAGCCAAATAAACAAACATTTCCGCTTCATTTTGAGTCAATTCCTCTACCTTTTTGTTGACTAATTTTAAAACACACAATTAAAAAAGAATTAATGAATTTACTCATTACTTTTTTAACCATTTTTAGATACTTTTGAATGCAAACAAAAAAATTGATTTGAGAAGATAGATTGGCAGTAAGTTGTTTTTCTTTTTTTTTTAATCTAACCAGATTGTGTCATAAAAAAATATTTTTTTTTTCCCATTTTTATCGATACAAACTTTCTTTGTTAACGAAATAGCTGAGTTCTTTATTTGTCTTCAACTCGTGATGTCAAATAAAATTACTGCTTATTAAACTCACAAAATTTTTATTGGTTTGTTTGGTTAAAAACAGATTATTCAAAAACCCCCCAAATAAAAATTTACTACACAAAAATTAACATTTACAATTAAAATAAATTTAAATACAAACAACACTCATATATAAGCTCTCTATAATTTTTTTGTTTAGGTAATCTGCAACTATGTAAATTGCAATATACCGTATCCCCATATTCCCTTCAAATTTTATTCATAAAGTCCCATCATTCCGCCCACAAATCCCTACATTTCTTTCAATACAAGTCAGTAACTGTGGCATTTATAATTATCCTTATGTCGATCAGTAGCAGGACACTACAATTAACCCCATTCACCCCAAATAACCCGAACACCACTATCCGCCTTTTGGTTTTTCCAACATTGTCAACTGAACTGTGAATGTTTTAAAGGGAAGTTTTTAATTATTATTCACGTCTGCTTTCTTGACACATTTAACCTAACCACAATAATATAATGAGGAACATAATAATCTTTGAAAAAAATTTTTTTTAATTTTATGTGTTAAAAATTATTTTCTTCCAGCTGTCAAGTAAAACAAAAAGTTTAGAACGCAAGTCGTCATTACAGGACTCCGAATCAAACGAAGGAATCGATGAATGCTTTAATTAAATATTTTAATTTAATTTAACATCAACAACACAATCTTACCAAGTTCGCTTTGCATGATTCCCTCAGATTTTTCCGATAATTCCATTTCTTTTTCACGATGCATGAAAGAGATGTCACTGAGCTTTAAAAATTTTTTTTGTTTTTCATAAAAAGACTTGTCCTGTTTCTAACTCCTTAGCTGTCAAGACCCCAGACGTCCAAGCTCATTGCGCCACTGGCGGACCAACAGTTTTCGTCATCAACCACATGAGACGAATACCAAATGGGGAGTCGTTTTGAATCCTGTGAATTGGTTCTTGGCTCCTTTGGTTCTTCAACAGGCCCCCCCCCCACCCCCGCGCCCGACACTTCAACAACAGGCCCTCCCTCCTGGGCTCTCCTCCATAGCTCTTCCACAGGCTCCGCATTTCAGAACTTAAAATTTGAAACAAGATTAAAAATTTTAACCAAAAGTAATTAATATAAGACTTAATTTTTAATTAGGAGATCTTATAGAAGGAAATCAAGAATTTTTACAAGAATAAAACGATTTTTTTTGTGAGCCAATTTTGAGTGTTTTTATAGTCCAGAATTGTGAACTAAATTTGTTTTGGATTATTTACTTGATTGGTCCAATTGTTTATTATAAAAGCGATTAGCTCCTCCTTAATCTGAAGGATACTCTCTACACTTTTTTTGCCAAGATTTCTTCACTAGGCCACCAACAACAAAAAAATGGATGCAGAAGTATTCAATGGCCAATTCCTCTGCGTCGGAACAATCGACGAACAGTTAGCTATTGCTAAGGCGCATATTGAGGCGTTGGTTGTTGATCCTGTAAAAATTTTAAATATTCTCCGTTCTCACTATTTTTTATTTTTCAAATTTCTTACAACACTTCACAGCTCGTGGCTACCTAAAATCAAAGAGAATTAATGCTCTGGTCGAACAAGTCGACGAATGGGCATTGGCAAGATTTTGGTCAATCTGGTTGGTTTCGTGGTTGACGATTTCTGAATGTTGCTCGATTTCGTTTGCAAATGCTGTTCTGTGTCGTGTGTCCTCTTATTCTGGACAGTTTTCCTATTCCAGAAGAGGGGCAACCCCATGAAGAATGTTAATCTATTGTTACATTACTGCCTTTTCAGCCTTTAAAAAGTTTTCTTTGTTTACATTTTTAGCCTTGTTATGCAGTTTATTACTCTCTTTGATTTTTTCGTCGCTGCAATTCCCGGCTGGTATAATTGCTTATAATTGTCTTCTTTTCTCGTTCTTCCTTCGTGCCCTGGCGGTTTTGGCTTTGAAGTTAGATTTGGATGTTGCATTTGAAAACGTAGAACAAACCGCTTTGGCACACAAAGCCAATTTACCCATCATCCAAAAGGTTAAAGAAATTTTTTTCACGGTTCATTTTTTTTCAAATTTTAAGGCACTCATCTTCAAATGTCTAGTCATGCGTCGTTTTCTTCTGCCCGTTGCTCGTCTCAACAAAATGTACAATACTAATTTTTTTTCTTTCTCTAAAACTTCTTTTTCACATCTACAGGAAACAGCAACAAAATGTCACCATAATTAATTGCCCCAACTTCTAACAGCTCTTGCAAGTCACCATTATTCGCCAACCCAACGGAGGGGGGAACAACAACAAATTACTTACCAAGGCGTCCACACAACAATTGGCAGCATTCAAAGGGCTCTGGCTAAGGAGGGGGAGAAGGAGGAACAACACAAACAAGGAAGTACATTACGTACGATTTGCGTTCAAAATCTAATCACTAAATTGGTCAATTCCTGTCCCCGAGATAAATATGCGAATGTGAAGAAAAAGGTGAGATAAAAATGAATGGGGGCGGTTGGAAAAGTGAAGAAGTTTGTGTGATAAATAAATAGATACTAATGTAGTCTAATATTATTTGTATGTATAATAGCCGCATAATCCATCTAAATAATATTTATTGTTTTCCCATGAAATAATAACTTTTTTCTCTTACCCTTTGTTTAACAAATGATAGATGTAGTGTAATGTTAAAAAGGAGAGGGGCATTTAAAATTATTCCAAAATTTATCAAAAATATTTAATTTAATTCCTCATTCAATAGTATAAATCAACACCCCTTCTCTTGGCACAACAAGATTGTCTTGACATGGCACACAATTGATTTTTATATCTTCTCTCCTGCCTTTCATGTTTTTTGGGCCACAATATAACAAAAAAGTGAGCGAAAATGAGCGAGAATTTTCCTTTAGCGAGTATTTTGTTCCTAACGCAAAAAAGCGGAAGAAGGAAAGAAAAGAACGCATTCGCTTTGCGGACATGTAGGAGTCAACCGACATTTACCTTTTAATGCAAAAAGTTAATACGTAGCGACCGGTTGATCACATAAGATATAACAAACTCTGTTGCAAATTCGCAAACTACTAACATTCACGAATCTCGACCTTGATTACGAGATAGAATGAATTAAGGCAATAAGCCGTAAACAGACCTCATTCATAGGTACTCTCATCATACTCGCCTAGCTTGATATATTTACTCTTTTTTCTATATATACGAAAGATTAATCCTTCGAGTTTATTTGTCGGGGAATAGTCCCCGCGAGATTTATAATAAAGTAAATACTATTTCTTTACTATCTTCACCTGGTCGCTCTTTCTTTTACCGTTTTCCTGTGTGACGACTAGTAAATTTATCCACTTCTAAGGGTTGCAGTGACAGAAAAAAATGGATAAAAAATAATAAATAAAGATATAACTTGAAATAGGAAAAAATAAATTCCTTGTTAGTGTGTCCACATGCATACTTAAGTGCGATCATCAAAAGAATCATCCTTCGTCACAATGGAGGCCTACCTTCCTTGGCTTCGTCCACACCAACCATGGCTTGGCTAACCAGCTATGTTCTCTACATATCTCTAAAGAGAAAGTTTTATCTGTTCGTACGTAATAATATTATTTTCTCTTTTTTCCTTTAACAATGAAGCGTTAATAAAGAGTAATGAACTAAATTGTATGAACAAAAATATCTAAGATTATTCCAAAGTTTTTCCAAAAGATAACATATTTTTGTGTCAATAATGCCAAATCTTATTTCCAAAATATTTAATTTTATCCCCCCTCATTCAATTACTATAAATCAACCCCGGGTTTCACCCCCTTCTCTTATTTGGCACAGCAAGTGGTGTTGATTGGCACACCCCACAAGTTGGCCCACAAGTTTTGGAGCATTGCCGTGTTGCACATTTGGCAATTCTTGCATCCATCTATTTAAAAACATATTTTTCTGTACAACAAAAAATTATTATTTCTCTACCTTTGCAGCAATCACCTCCCACTGTGGGCAACAACTTATTTTTTGCAACAATCTAAAACTAAATTTATAAAAAATTGTAAAAATTAATTAGAAGACTCCACATTCACAAGCACATTTTGTCGTAAAGAAATTAAACAAATAATCAAATAAAAATCTTAAAATTAAGGAATTAATTCTAAAAAATTGTTTTAACAAATTAAAAATAATGATACAAATTACATATTTAGTCTTTTTAATAAGACTGATTAGATTAAAAATTTCTTTGAGTATTTAGGGTACCAAAATATAAAAACAGAAAATATTTATATATAAATATTTATCAGTCTCTTCTCTTTAAATTAAAAATAATTTAAACCCGCCAAAATTAAAAAGCACACGTCTTCCGTGATTAGAAACAAAGAGAGGAGGGGACTGAAAAAAATTTTTGGATACATTAAACACTGGGAGTAAATTGGAATTACGAATTGAAATAAAATACTGGCAAATTTTGTAAAAAAAGGGGAAGGGCAAGGGCCGAGCAAGATAGAAAAAACAACTAGTTTGTAATATATGGACGAAATGTAAAGCATATAGCTCTTACGTTTCCTAAGGCTGAGTCATTAGGCGGCGTGGATGTAATGGCTAACCCATCTCGTCCGTCTCCTGAAGATCTGGTTCGCTCTCCATCCGCCGACCTTTTGCTTCTAGCTAAAGTAGAGAAATAGCTATAGCCCAGCTGCTTTACTGGTAGCACCGGATTGTTCAATCGAACGCTGAACGAAGACATCCATCCCATAGGCCCTGTTAGATAATGACATTCCGCCAGAGAAGGCGATATTCGCTACCCCGCAGGTGAGAGAAAAAGCGGAAGAGGCAGAGGGGAGTAAGACTAGGGACAGTCTTCCCTGGTGATGGAGGTGTAAAGCATATAGCTTTATTTTCCTAAGGCTGAGTCAGTAGGCGCGTGGTGAATGGCTAACACATCAGTCCGTCTACTGAAGATGCTTGGTTCGCTCCCATCCGTGCCGAACCCTTTTGCTCTAGCTAAAGGAAGAAATAAGCTATAGCCAAGCTGCTTTACTCAAATTATATTTTTAGTTTTTTTTTCAAATAAATATCAATAAATAAATGAAAATGGCCAACAAGACACTCGGCTGAATAATTTACCAAGAAGCTGAGAATTTTTACTAGCCACTAAATATAAAAAAACTATTATAAAAAATGGACCATATCTTTTAGTCTTTTTTGTAATTAAAAAAAAATTATTAGCAGCTATGTAATAAACATCTGCGAGTATATTTTTTTTTAATTTTTACGAAATAATTGTTTGATAGTAGTAGATTGATTGACGAATTAACGTTTTGAAATGGCACGAAAAAATGAGATAAAGAAATCAAAAATTATCATTCTCAATTAAAAAATGGCAACACTTTAAGACATTGGTGATGGAGAGAAGAACAAGCCTAGACTATTTTAATCAGATATTTAGGAAAAAAAACTTCGGGGAGGAAAAAATGGGTGCCTGTCGGTTCAAAGTACCAAAAAGTTAACACGATAGCAACGAGTGATCATCGTCAGATATAACAAAGTAATAACCCGCAATTTTCGCAAATAAACTTCACGAAATCTCGACCTTGATTACGAGTATAAAACGATTAAGGCAATAAGCCTTAACATAACCATCGTCATAGGTTCTCTCCCACTCATGCTCGCTAGCTTGCATATATTTCTCTTCTATAATATAGGAAAGATTATCCTTTGAGTTTATTGTCGGGGAATAGTCCAACGCGAGAGTTTATAATAAGCTAAATAATATTTCTTTGCTATCTTCATCCTTTTCGCAGAATGTAATAATAATTGATTGAAAAAATTAATTTTATAATAACATGCTACTACGAAAAAATGAAATAAAGAAATCCAAAATTTGTTTTTAAATTAAAAAGATGGGAAGAAATTATTTTTTTAAAACGCAACAGTTCAGGCAGTTATCCCAATTGTGTGTTTCTTTTGCCTTCCATATTCACACCTAAATTTTATACAATGGTTGTTGTTGTTCTTTTGATAGCCCGTTTAAACAACAAAACGCATTTTGGTTGATAATCTTTTAAAGAGAGAGAAATTATTCACAATTTTAAGAAGTTTTTTTGTCTACTCAAGAGTCTTGAGAGTTAGAATATATAAATGTCAGATTTGTCACATATTTTGTGTGCAATAATAACATTAGCCACACTCCAAACGCAGAGCACTAAAGGAAGAAAAACCATTTACAATTTTATATAAATCTGAAAGCCCACTTATTGTCTTCATGTAATATTCTTTAAAATTCTTTCATCACCTTCCCCTTTTCTTAATTCTTTCCTTTGTGCCTGTTCTAACATTTTTTTTACAACGATTAGCAGCCCCAAACTCTCCAAGTTCCACAATCATTTCGATCAGGTCCGTCTTCGCGAATCTGTCGGTGCAATACCCCTTTTCTTCTTCATTTAATCAATGAGACAAATGTGTGTAAAATTATGCTTTATTGGAATTTGGACTTTTTTAAAAAAGTTTTTTTTTTAATTTATTTGGAATTTACGTTAATTCTGTCGAATGTCACACAATTTCTTCACAAATTTGATTTCTTCCCTCGCATTTTCAAATTTTTGCCCACTTATCCCATTGTGCTTGATTGTACGATTTGATCCGTTTCAATATTGTCATTGTCAAAGAACTTTCCCAGTTACCTCGCAAAATATTTTAATTTTTAAAAATTATGAATTATTTTTTTCGGCTCCAGATAAACACATACATTAAAACAAAAACTTACTGTATTATTTCTAGAACTATATTTTTATTTTTTTTTATTTTCAGTAGAATGTTGATAGAATTAGTAAATTAAAGTCAGGTTAAAAACGCATCTTAATTCCAAATTTAAGTTAACTTTCTCTTACATTTTTAGAAAAAATATTGTTTCCGATTTTTTTTACAATCACCAAAAACGTTAAAACAGCTTTAGCTTAGAGCCTGAATAATAATTGGCCACTAATGTCCGACTTTATTTTCATTCAATAGAACTTCCATTCTTTTAGATTTCCGTTACGCCTTACATTGGGGCAAGTAATCTAAACAATTGTTGAAGTTGAAAACTAAAATGTAGATAGATTAGTAGAGAGTTATTTTATTCATTTAAAAATACCTTTCCATAATTAACAAAGTATTTCCCTCTTAAATTTAATTTAAAGTTTTGTCCCAAGTTTAAGACAAATATTTGTACCCTTTAATTTTGATTCTAAATTAATTTCTGTTGTAATGTCCAGATTACTTTCTACATACAGTGCAGATCCTGGTGGATATGAGAAAATCTGTTTGGGAATCAAGATTTTTTCTGGAAAATTTAACTAAATTCTGTTATAAAAGAAATATTTTTTGAGGAAATTTTTACTAGGCAAAAGGAGTTCATAGCTCCATTCTATATTTAAATTAAGGAGGCATACTGATATATAATCTCTAACTGAATGAAGACATCGTATTTTTTTTTCCAATCAAAACTCTATTAGAATATTTTACGATAAAAAATTTCAATTTATAAAGTTTTAGAGAATCTTCTCAAAGTATTTTCCCATCTTTTAAGTAAATTAGTAAATTTCAATAAAAATTTAAAGCCACTTGTTCAGTCAATAGACCTCCACCCTTTATCTTCTCTTCTGTCGACATTCAAAGTTTCCCCAATTAAAGGATTAAATATGTTTGTAGGTCGTAAAGAAATTGTAGAATAACCAGAATATTAACAAAACACAGATTAAGACTTTGTTTAAATAAAATCTTTTTCTTTTTGAGGCTAAATCTATAAATCTAGAATTCTAATTCTTCTGTTTGGCGTTGAAGCAGGCCATTTGAAACGTGGCTCGTTAAATTCTACCTTTTAAAACAAAAAAAAAAAAAAATATTTTATTTTAGTCCATTTCAGTCCAGTCCTTTCCGAAAAACAATTTTGATTTCCGATTTCCGATTCCGACTTTTGAGCCAGTCCGAGTTCCGGTTCTTCCGATTTTGCTGACATCTCTGACTGTTCCGACCCACCTCCCTGCTCAAAATCCGGCAAGAGGTCAGGTTTGGTGGGCACAAATTTTTTTTTTCTGTGTTTATGTTTCCTTTAACACATTCATATATATATTTTTTGAGAAGCAATAAACTTTACAAAGTCTTCATAAAGGCTAAATAAATTTCGGGAACTTTGGATAAACGAATTAACATCAAAAAACAAGGTTTGAATTCAAATTTCCGTTAATTTAAAAATAAATCCCTTACTAACCGGTAATTGCATTAATAGACATCTTTCCAACAACAAAAACCTTTAATATAAAGTTAAATAATTTGGATTTGCAATTTTCACAGGTCTTAAGGAATATATTTTTCCTACGCCTGTTTTTGTTCTTTATTTTAATTGACAGTTTTAAATTAAAAACTTTTTGGAAGGTTAAAAGATGAATTTAAAAAAGTAAAAAGATTATAATAATGTATTTATTGACTGTTTGCTGTAACTTAAAAGAAGAGAGGAACGTGCAAATCGAATTTTAAAAACGGAAATATTATTGAATTGTTTGGCGGTAGCGCCCACGTTCTCTCTTCAGCAAATAATGGGAATAAACTATGAACGGTGAAAGGTAAGAATTAAAATAAAAAAATATCTACACGAATTTTTTTTTGGCCAACACACATAAAATAGTTGTATAGAAAAGATTTTTTAAAAATAAAAATAGAAAATTTTTGTTTTTTATTAAAGACAAGCTTAGCACTTCCCGGTCTGTTTTATGGCAAAATTGAAGAAAAGAGAAGAGATGCTCATAATGTATAAAATCTTTATTAGTTTAAAAAGCTAAATTCACACGAATTAAGGAAAATCTCATAAATACTAGGGGTGTTTCGCAGAATGACAATTTCACACAAATTGCCTGAAAAACAGCAAATTGTGTGAAATTTTGATAATTTTTATCAATAAAATATTGTCATTTTTTTTTTTTCTTTATCATTTTTTATTTTAGACCTCTAGATCAGACTATTTAAAATAATCTTTCAATTATAAAAACAATACTTTATTCTGTCCATTGACTATAAAAACCCTCCATATTTAAAAAATCCTCCCCAATACTCCATCCAGCTAAAGCACCTTTTTAAAAAAGAGGAAAGGGATGACTAGGATAGACTTTTTCTTTTGTTAGTTTTTACTTTTAAATCAATTAAAAGTAAAGGCGCTTCTTTTCTCCTGCATGAAAATGCCCTATAGTTTTTACTAAAAATGTAACGTCAGCCTCATTTTTTTTTCTCTTCACAAGTAATTTTTGTGGAAAGAGAAAAAAAAAAAAGAATTAAGTAAAGCCAAAGGTGCAAAAAAGACCTGATCATCGCTTCACATCATTTACTAACACTACAAAGTGATATGGCAAAAGTGTGGAGTAAAATCTCGAAATGAGCTCTAAGCTTAATAAAATTATTTTTTTTATTTTTTAATACAAAAACAAGAATTTTTATATGAAGATATTGGACAGACAAACACATGACTTTTGGGACTTCCAAGACAGATAAATCCTCTACCCTGTATCATTCCACAATAACGTCAAATCTGTCACAATTCCGTCAATTCCGGGAAATCATGAAATGAACTTTTCAAAAAATTTTTTTTAAATATTTCAGATGCCAAATCACAAATTATTATTTCAAAATGTAAAATTCTCAAATGTCAAGAATTAATTTTTAAATTTACATTTTTATTTTAATCATAAATCAACTTTGTAAAATTACCTTTTTAAGAAAATAGTCTTTTTATTGATCTCTATTTCTTTTTATTTCCACCATGTATAACATTAATTAACGTCGCTTTCATCAGCCCGTCCGATTACAAAATAATTTTTCTTTTTTTGTTTTTTTTTTCTAACAAACTGTTTTTATATAAACTACTACAATATGATTTATTTTAATTTAATTAGATATTTTAAAGTAATTTTCTTTGAGAAAAAATTTAAAATGAAAAAAATCATTTTTGGAAGAAATTTTTTGTGGAAATGATTCTTCGCTTTCTACAATTGCCTAATTAAGAGACCAAATGAAAGAAGTGAATGTAGAGGTTTATATTTTTAATAGTTTGGTGGGGGTTGTATAGATAATGCTTATTATCTAATTCATTAACAAGGTTTTGCGATAATTAATTTAGTATTTTTAATTCGAATCAGGACCATTTTTTAACATTTATTCTGGCTATTTAGACCGTCTTGTCTGATGTTAATTTTCTTTATATTTATTTATTTTTAGATGAGTTTCAATCGATTTTTGATTACTAAAAATAATTTTGTTTATTAACTAAGATATGAAATTCCCCTCAAACCATTTTTTAAATATTTTCTAAGTGAATTTAAGACATCTCTTTTTAATAAAATTATTTATTCGTTTTATTTTTTAAGGAAATTAAATACAATATTTATCACCTGAATATTAGAACAGTTTTGGAAAGATTCACGAGGCCCCATTAAAAGCCGTATGTTAAAAAACAGCTAGACTTGAAAGACATTCAGCTAATTATGTTTTGTTTAGGTTTTTTCTATTAGTTAATTGTTTAAATAATTTCTTTTAAAGAAAAGGGCATTTGGCTTACGTGTTGGTATATTTGCTGCTTTCTGGATCTGTTTTTATACACAATGAATAAACGAAGTTTATTTGCCTATTGGAGGCTGTAGTTTTTATTTAAAAATTTGAAATTATTTTTAAAAAAAAACGTTGATTGGTTTTCTCTAAAATTTCGTTGATTCCTACCCGTGTCCTATATTATTCATGGCCCCTATTGAAAGATAAGGGTTCCCCTATTTTTTAGAATTTTTGAGACAAAAAATTTCTTTACTCTTATGGGGAATCACAGAGATATACACAAAGGATTACTTAAAACTTTTTTTAACCGCTGTAGAACATTTTGGTCTGGGTTAAGAACCGAAAAAGCTAAAACTTTGGTGATAGGTTGACGATGTTACTTATTGTTAGTGTTATGTAATTGAAGCTCAAAATTTCTAATCGATGCCTCCTTTATCTGATCATTAGAGTCGTTCTTTATTAATCTTTTTTTGGGAAAGTCTTAATTTAATATATATTTTCTCTTTTATGTTTTCCAACTTTTACTTGTCACGGCTTCATTTTACCTTTAACATAACAACCAAGTTATGCGTTTTTGATAGTAAGCCGCTGTTCTACTTTTAATTGTTTGCCTTTACCAAAGGGAAAATTTTAAAGAGAAATGTGGGTAAGAATAAATTCTTTTAAAAATAATTTATTAAATATTTTGGATTTTAAAACAATTTCCTTTTTTAGTTTGGCACGAGAATCATAGCCCGTAGCCAGGATTTTTTTCGGGGGGGGTGGGGGGGCAAAGGGGGGGAAATTTTTTTTGCGCCAAATTTTTGGGCGCCGAAGGCTCCGCCACAAAATTTTGATTTTCAGCGCCGCAGCGAAAATTTTGAGAATTTTAGAGAGGCCGTTACGGCCAAAAAAATTCACTTTTCCGGCGCCGCAGGCGCCACAAATCCTTGATTTTCAGCGCCGCAGGCGAAAATTTTTTGAATTTTTGAGCCAAGCAGCCAATTCTTCCTTTTTTTTTTTTTTGCGCCCGCAGGCGAAAATTTTGTAAAATTTCGAAGGCCGTAGCCAAAAAAACTTCACTTTGTTTACCCAAACCCTTCCCAAATTGTTTTCCTTTTTTCCCATTTCGGGGGGGGGGGGGGGGAATTTCCCCCCCTCACACGGCCCCCTCCCCCTGGCTACGGCCTGACGAGAATATCCATTACTTGTTCCAAAATTAAAATTACAATTTCTCTTTTAATATTCCTTTTTATTCTCCATTTCTAATAATTTTGAGATTAAATTATTTTTTAAATTTAATTTTTTTACTTTGGCACTTTTAAATGCTTTTATTGCTTATGTTAGTAGGATTATTTTTTATTAAATGTCTTTTCTTATTTTAAAAACAGTTCCAGCATTTTACTAATTATTTATTCTTCTTTTTCCTCATTTCTCTTTCGGAAGCCCAAATCTTGGTTAATTTTGATAAATTAAAGGTCTCTCTTCTAAATTAATTTTAATTTTTTTCCATGTATAATTATTTTAATTTTAATACAAAATTTGGTCAAAATGATGATATTGATTTTATTAGGGAAATAAATTGTTATAAAAATTGATATCATTTATTAAAAGAGAATAGTATATTTTAAATCATTATCTTTTTTTCTTTGTCCAACTTGTGCACCCTTTGCGAAACACTAGAAAAAAATATTAATTAAAGAAAATACTTCCTCAAATTGACCATTGGGTGGGTGTGGTTATTAAAGTTTTTTTTTTTTAAATTTGTGTTGTATTTTTTAAGGTTTTCTCCTATATTTTTTTCGTTTTCCACCTCTTAACCACAGTTTTAGCTTTTTTTTAATTAGTCAATGGTTTCTCCTTTTTTTCTGTTGAACCCTCCCCCCCCCATCCCCACATATCAATTCAATGACTTAATTCTTACAATAAATTCTTCCTTTCTTTTATTCGCAAAAGTAAATCAAAAATAAATAAATTATCTAGGGCGATATTACTGTCTTCAACAATGCCAATTATATATTCATCTCCTCATAATGTGCCCACCATTTCTTCAAAACATCTTTTTCTTTCTTTAATTTGCCGCTGACCCCTAAATTGTGTCTTCATTCTTTTTTACTTTAAATTCACTCCACATTTCTTTATACCCAAGAATTTTATTTTTAAATTTAATTAATGGCCTCATTTTGTTTTTGGAACAAATTACTTTGATTTTAACTGGTTTTTGTAATTTAATTTAATTATTGTATTTCGATTAATTTTGGGGAAAAATATATTGTTAATTTGTTTTCAAAATACCATCCATGATTATTAAAAAATTTGAACTTTTCTGTTTCCCTTCCTTCCCTTCTGTTCACCCTATTTTTTTAAATTTTTTTTCGGATTTTAAATTTCAAACTCGGAAAATACGAGATTTTTTGTGTTTTCCTCATGATTTTGATTCACTACGTTGTCAGATTTCTCATTTATGTCTAGTCATTTAATAATTTTCATCTCGAAATTTTTTTTTCATTTTAATTTTTATGTCCATTATAAAAAAATTTTTATTTAAATATATTTTTCTGTTTCCTTAAAAACATTTTTATTTTTTGCTGCTCAATTTTCACTCCCACATTCCTTCTCGGATATTTAGTTTCCTCTTATATTTTTTATATTAAACTTTTATCATTTGCAAAAAATATTTTTTTTTCATTCTTAAAATAATTTTTTTGAAAATTAATACATTTTTTCTATATCGATGTATATCTCTTTTTTTATACACTCAATTACTTCAATTGCATTTGGCGAGTCCTTTTTTTCTTTAAATTTTCCCGACAATTCACCTCCTCCCCCCCCCCTACCCCTCTCCCCGCAATTCCTTCCGTTTGTCTTTTAATCTCTGTTGCGTTTTTTAATTTCTTCATTCGTTCATAAACTCTTGACGGACTCTAATCGAGAGTAAATAAAAATAAAGAAAAAAAGGATTTCCACCTTACAATAAAATTTTTTTTATTGTATTTGTGAAGAGTAAAAAGCTGTGAGGAGCAAAAAAAGCTTTATATAGAATCTTCGCTCTACCAGCGGCCTGCCGCCAGGTTTATATTTATTGGGCGATTAACTGTTTTTGTTTTTGACTGGTCCAATTTGCGCTTCTCTTGGCTGTCCATAATGCGTGAAAGGCTCTTTAAGTTGTTAAATGAAATTTTTTGCAGTAAAAATCTTCTGCATTTATTCATTAAAATTTAAGAGTCCAATCGTTATGTTTTAAAACTTATCAAATTTCTCTTTGCCAGAATTTTCTCTAATTCGTTGAAAAATTTCGTAAGTATCTCTACACTCTACCGTTTAAGATTTTTGTTTATCTAATTTAAATTTTTCTAATCTATTACTAGTTGCGAAAATATGTTAGGATTAGATTGGATTATCCCCCTTTTCTGTCTTTCTGACCACCTCCAAAATTTCTTCATTGTTATTTATAATCACCCACCATCCTATTTATATTACTGAAACAAAAGTTAAGAGGTGTAAATTAATTACTAAATACTTTCAAATGAAGATGACGACAAATCCTTTACTCCTTCTTTTCTTCTTACTGCTACAGACTGCTTCTTTTTGCTATTACACCTCCAAAAATTTATTCCATTTAACCCTAACCCACGTTTTTTATCCTTTTATCTTCCTGACCAAAAGCCAGAAATCAATCCCTTCCTTTTACTAAAACAGCTGCTGTCAAAAAAAGCTGTCAAAGAAACTGCTTTTCCAAAATAAATGGCTATATTCGGAAAATAAATCTTTGGGAGGGAAAAATAAAAAGTATTAAAATAACCTTTGGCGAATTTTTATTTTTGTGGGTAAGTTTTTTTAGTTTTTGATAGAAATTGGGATGTGGTGATTGAGAGAGGACATTTCACTTATTTTACGAATTCTGATCATCTGACAAACCTATATATTATTAATAGTTTTTTTTAATAATTTTCATTTTATTTTTATTGCCTTGCCTAAACATACTATTTATCTATGTTTTTCTCGTTTCAACTTAAAACATATTTTATTTCTGAATAGTACCATTTTACGATTTTTATATTTTCTAGCTTTGTGGTAAACGTAGCACATTATGAATTTACGTCCGAATGAGTGATTGGTATTGTGAGATCACCATCGGATATTGATTTGTGGGATTTAAATATATATATTTCTTTAAAAAACCTATTACAAGTAAAATTTTATGGAAATTAATCTAATTTAAAATGTTTTTCCAACATTTTAAATTTATCCATCTCCATAATTGATATGTTTAGATTTGATTTAGCTATATAATATTTTTATAATTCTTTTATTTTTTTTGCTATTTTTTTTCTTTCCGCGATTGTTGCATTTACTTTGACTATAATAAATAATATAGTTCTGACTTTTAACAAATTTTTTCTATATTTTCTGGCAAAATAATAGTTTTATTTTTACGTGCTCAAATAAAAAAAAATATTTATTTTCTCCCTCCCCTAATTTTCCTTGCGGATGATTTTCATTACATATTCGTTTATAATATCATCATTTTGAAGTAAAAGAAAGAGGATTTAATATACTTAAAAAACTAGGTTAAGTATATCTAATTTATTTGTAAGAAATAATTTTTTACAAATTCTTTTTTTAGTAATTGGTGGGAACTTCTGGGATAGAGAAACAGATTTTTAAACAAATAAAAATAATTCATAAAAATTACTATAATTTATTTTCAAATTTGTGGGAAAATTTTTTATTAAAATTTATGGAATTTTAAAAAATTGTTAACGTCACTCTTAGTTTTTTTTCGTCTCCTATAATTCTTCCAACCTCTTGTTAAATCAAAAACTCTCAATTTATTTCTCTGAATTCTTAAATTTTCGCCCTGTTTTCATTAAAAATCTTTTTTTTCTACATTTTAAATTCAAAATAGATTGCTTATTCCGGATGTCCAACGCATCACTGTCCATTTACACAAGATATTCCCGTACAACATGGTATATCCATACGGTCTCTGCCCGAGCCAAGCATTTCAGCTACCTGTCTTTTCTCTGCTGTTGGGGGTGGGTGGGTGACGGCCTTTCTGTTCCTCCGTCTTCCGTGTTGCTGCCATTCCAACCTGGTTTAGGAGTGGGCGTGGAACTCACCGTTTTCATATCAACCGTTCACTTTAGTTAGAGACAAGCTAGGTGATTAGTGCCGCTGGTTGGAAAGTCACATTATCCAGACAGTAATATGTAATTTTAATTCTAACCAAAAAAACAATAGAATGTTTCATTATATTAGTGTTTTTTGTAAAGTTTAGCAAACTATTGGGATTAGGATACTTTTTGAGTTGTGACTGAAATTCTTTAAATCAAGTCAAAACTTGGAATTCGCAATTTTCCTTTTGATATTCTAATAATATCTTAAATTAAAGCACATAACTTTTGTTTAATCTTTGGCAAGTATTAAAATCCTTTTCTTATCTAAAACCTAATTGTATATAAATTCCTTCACCACAGTTTATTTATTGTACTCACCCAATAAAAAATCATCTCTATTTCCCCTTTTATTTTCAGCAATCTCAAAGGGTAGTCAAAAATGACAATTGCACCTCCACAACGGTCAAAGCAGCAACCCCTCTTCCCCTCACATTATAATCAACAACATATGCTACATAATATCCTCCTCACTCATCGAATACCTCCCAATTTCTACTTCAAGCAATCAACAACAACAACTTTGCATCAACAACAATAAGAATAATCCATGCTTCACCAACAACACAATCCTTCTATTCACAACACAATCCCGTAACTAATTACTCTCACCATTTGCCATAGATGCCTTCACCAGCGCCGACATTTCTTCGCCAGTTAAAAGATGTATGTTTGTTAAAAATAAATAAATTAAGTCTCTGTATTTCCAAATAATTTTTATTCATCTTGAAAGATCTGTTCCGAGCCAATGAATCTTTCACATTCCTTCAAATCTTTTATCTCTTTTTGGGGACTGTTTTCTAATCTTTTATTTTGTGGAAAATAGGAAGCTTTTCCTTAACTTCCTTGGTTGGTAAATTAACTTCTCCTTCAATTCATGTTGCAATTAATTTTTGAATTAGGTCCCTGCGGGCAATTAATAAATATTTTTAATTACTCATTAAAGTTAGTTATTATAAAAATACGTTAATAAATTTGCATTTGTTCTCACCCAAAAAATATATAAAAATATTAGAGCTTTGTTTGTTTGTTTTTTTCCTTCAAAATGAGTCTTACATTATATTGTTTTAGGACGGAAAAGGGTGGAAACTTGTTTAAACAATTTTTTTTTATCTTTGAGATTTTAAAGTGCTGTTTTTACGTATTTTTTTTAAATTAACTAATTTGGAAATTAAAAATATTTTTTTTATGAATTTTAAATGAACTTGCGTTCTTTAATTAGACACAATTTTTGGCTTGTTCTATCAATTAAAAAGGAAGGTACCGATTAATTCTTTTAGTTTATTAAGTGCAATATTTTTTGAGAAAGATGGTGTATTCTTTCAGATTTGTACTGAATCTTTTAATTTTTTATTCTTTTTCAATTCACTTAAAAATCTTTAAAAATCAAACAGATCGTTCAAAACATTTTCCTTTTTTTTTGACATTACTTTCTTTTGCTTACAGTTTTCATTTTTCTCGGCAATCAAAATGCAACAACAACAACAATTCTTCCTCAAACAAAATCGTGGCGGAGTGATTTTTTATAGCCCCCAAATTATCTTGCAACAACAGCACGCTAAATCCAATTCAACTGTCTCTCAGGGAATACTATTTAATTCTCCAAAAACACAACAAAAAAAAATAAAGAATTTTTTAAATTGAAGTTGAAGTACCTTTTATAAGTAAACAGTCCAACAACGGAACCTAAAACAGTGCTAGAACAATAAATTGATGAAATAAATGGAGATTTTTAAGTTAGAGGAAAAAATTTCAATACGAATAATCAGTTTCTCCCTCATACGAAAAAAGGATGTTTAGGAAAGAGGGGAGTTTTTTGGGGTTTCGAAGAGTTGTTTTAATGTTTTTTTTAATATTTTTATACTAACGTTGGCGAATTTTTAATTCTTAAAAAATTGTTCCCATTAACTCTTGGAATTTGGATGTTGGATTAGAATTTTCTGAAAGAAAGCGAGTCATCATGGATAAAAAAATTTTCCATACCCAAGAAACTTTTCCACAGCACGAAAATCTCCTTTTTTCTTCAGGTCTATAGACTTTATTAAATATTTTAACTTAATTAGGGCTTAATATCCAGGGTCTCTACTGTATGTATCAATAAAGCTATAAGCTTGAAACTTCCAAAAATTGTGAATCTTGCCTTTATTATTTTTTAAGATTCATCATAGCATCTTGCGTTAGTACTCCAACAATTACTTCTGCAAATTTTTAATAATTCTCTATACAACAAAAATGGCAATTATTGAACCTTCAAATAATTCCTCTTACACAAACTTAAAATTAACGATGAAAATAGTAAAGAAAATTTTTGGGAGGAATTTAAATAATATAGCAATGACAAAACAAAGAAAAACCAAAAATAGAAGAAAATGTTGAATGCAAAAATTCTGTTTGGAAAAATTTTTAAAAAAAAATTGGAAGATAAAGAATTTAATAATGGAAAAAGAGTTGTTTACTACTTCCACAGAAAAAATTATCAAGTCCCAAAGTCGCCAGTTTTTACTTACTTCAACGATTTTCAAAGACTGAGCAAATTCGTTAAATATGAAGTGGAGAAGAAAAACTGTTAAATTTTTAATTTTACATTGGGAAAAGGATTGGGGGTTATGATTGTTTTTGGGGAAAATGTTAGAGCTCGTTATGAATAAATATGGATGAAAATAATTGGTGAATTGTTTTTTTAATACCTTTTTTTGGTGATTTATGATAGCACGTCCCCTTTACTACCGTTTAATAATACTCTAAATGTATTTTAGCAAATTGTAAATATGAGGAATATTTCTGCCCTTGAACTTTAAGCTGCAAAGTTCGTATTAAACAACAATACCCAGCAAATAGAAACACAAGGAGCTGCTGCTGTAAATAGAATACGTCAAAGCATTGGCATTAATTTTGAGATCATTTCTGGATTTTTAATTTAATTTTTACCTCAAGTGTTTCTGCCCTACCGTGGATGATTCTGAAGATTTGGTGTATTTTGCTGGTTGCCCTGAAACAATCTGTAATATAAATTAACATCTTTTCCTCTATCCGCGTGCTTGACTGATTTTTTGTGATCTAACATGACTCATGAGGATGGAAGAAAGAGTGTACTACGTGTGCCCCTCACGCTTAGGGCTATGGTTAATCTTCCCATCGTTCTTTCCTTCTATATGGTGTGGTTGTAGTTGCAGCACATACAACTCAGGTTCTGTGCTGACTATAATACACAGGACTGTCGGGGGGGGTGTAAACGCATGCTACTTCGCGGACTTTCGAATTTTGGAGTGTAGCATCATCCTGCGTCATTGTGTTGTCCTGGCTGCTGTGTGGAGCAAAACATCCTGGGCGGATGCCTTGTTGGGGAAGTCATCTGACCTGTGGGTGCGGGAAAGGGTGATAAGGTAACAGGTGGGAAGTCGTATCAAGGAAATGTCGGGTGGGGATCCCGCGGGGAGGGGGAGAGCCGGGACGATAAAAGGCGGCCGGATGGTGGGAACAGGTTGAGGGGCAAAACAAGGGTGGAGGTGCCCAACGAGTGCGGGGAAACGGGCCGTGCCCAGGGGAGGAAGGACGGGATAAGGGACGCGAAGGTCTGGAGAAAGAACCAGCATATAGAACGGTCGAAGACCGGGCAATATGAAGGAGTTGATGTCTGCATTACCGCAGGAGCCCAAGGACCACTGGGAGTAGAAAAGGCAATGGGGGGTATAAAGGGTTTGTTTTGTTCTGGGTACTCGACAAAAGAAACTTCAATAATGCACATGGAGGAAAAATAGTGGCTTGGTTATTTTTTTGAAGATTGTGTGTAAAGTATTCTTTTTGTTGTACATTGTTTTGGGAAAGTGGCAATACAATTTGAATAAGAAATAGTAAGAACTTTAAAAGAGGGGTTTTCTTTTTATGCTTTAATTTTGTTTTTTATACTTCCTCTTTTTTGACATTAAATAACAATTATTTTTTGTCACATTTTTTTGACAAATGAAAAAAATAAATATCTACAATAAGTCCTTTATGTACTCTTTAATATTATGTATTAAATTTCTAATTCATTCCAATTAGTGTTGTATACTTTTAATAGACCAATCTAGACCAATAATTTAAATCTTAAATGGGGTTTAAAAATTAAAGCGTTTTTTTTTTTTTTTTTTTTAATTTTGCAGTAATATATATATTCATTTTATTACATACATACATATATTATTTTTTTTAATCATTTCCCCTCGTTTTTTTTCCAATTGGTATAAATGTCCCAATCTCCTCTTCTCTTTTTTCATTTACCCAAAAATATAATAATTTTTTATTTATTTTTTAGGTCTGTTGTTGTAAGGAAGGTGGAACACTTATCATAATTTCAAATGGCCACATGTAGAATACCGGCTTGGTGGATGTTTTTGGAGTCCCAGCAAATCGCGCCAACTCAATAACACGATGGGGAAATCGTACTCTTGCTGATGATGCGAAAATTTATTCTTGGTAAGGAAAAAACTAGATAATTTTTTTGCCAAAAATTGATCGCTTAAATAAATTTTTAAAATAATCTTTCAGGAATTTTTTTGTTTCGGAAGGAATTTTTAAATTTTAATTCGTTTTTTCTTATAAAACAAGATTTTTTTAGGTTGAACATGGTGATTTTTTTTCAATTATGTCTTCATTGAGCAGACAAATGAGCGCGAGATGATGAAAAAAGTGGAGAAGTGGTCAGGGAAGTTGAAAGAAGGTTATATATAATTTTGTTAATAATTATTTAAATTTTTTATTGAGGGCGGGTTTGAATTGTTTTCGCTAATTAAAAGCTTTTTTTAAATAAAAATTTGTAAAATAAATTTTTCTTTGTTGTTTTAGCATGGTTTGATACCAAGAATTAGTAGTACTAAAGCTAGTCCAGAAGTTTACTCCGTCAGTTATTGTTATATGAGAGATGATTTTATAGGCTGCAACATCCCCAACACAGACAATTTTGATAGTGTTAGCAAATATTTCACAATTCTTCGCCTCAATGGATTTCTCTTTTGTTGACAGATTTTTGTTTATGGCATCGGGTACTTCTTCCAGGATTCGTTTTTGGCTATACGTCAATTAATTTAGGGTTTTAGATTGGAGCCTAAACATCGGGAAAGAGTTTAGTAATTTTTTTGAAAATTACTAATTAGAGGGATTTGAAATCTCGTTTAAGTATTTAATGTTATTAGCGTTCATTAAGAATTTAATTATTTTTACTGTATAATCTCATTTAAATCAATTCAAGGTAGAATTATCTAATTTGGTTGATAATAGCCATTTTTGAAACACACTTTGAAGGAAATTATTCTGATGGAAAAATGACTCTCTTTTTGATGATTTGATCAAGTTAAAAAAATAATTTTTTTACCTTTCTTTTTATTTTTATCTTTGGATTTTTCGACAAAAAATTATTTAAAAAATCAAAGAAGATTTGTCAGACACTAAGTAATACTAAATCTAAAAATTAATTTTTTTAAATAGTTTTGTGCCGATCAAACAAGTCAACATCAATGTATTAAATATGAGCCGAACATGTTCTTTTAAAGTCTCATCCAAATCACCAATGTTTAATTAAATAAATTATAATTATTTCCTTCCCCTCAATTGTTGTGTGTAACATTACACGTAGCAATTCGCCAGAACATCTTAATTTAATTCGTTGGGGGATTCCACTTATGAGGTCTTTTTGTAATGGTCTGTAAAACTGTCTCCTTACGAAAAAGTTGGTTTCTAAGAGGAGAGTGAGGTAATCTTGAAAAAATATAATTATTTATACAAAAATTCTTCCTCAGTTATTGGAATGAATGGCAAAAATATCGCTAAAGTCTCGCTTTCCTAATGCTGAAGATAATTTTCTCGTAAAGCACACACATTTAAGTATAACACTCAAGACGATGATAGGTTTTTCAGGTATTTTTTTGGCCCTAGTCTAATACTTCTTAAAAATATGTTTTTTAGGAAGCGTTTGCTTTCAATTATCAAGAATATCAACAACGAATCAACAACAACCATTTTCAAAGCCAATGCCCTTTCAAAAATCAAACATAAACCCTTCATTACACCACCACAGCAATGTCCATTCTCGTTTTCAAGAAAATGTTCAATTCCAACAGTTTGCTGGTGCTGGGTCCAAATCATAATAACAACAGCCACAAGAGAATCGTCCGTGTCAAACGCTTAGGCTAATGCTATTATCAAGTTGTGGTAATTTTACATTCGAATGATTGTTGTTAATTTAATTTTTGATTTTTAAGTTAAATCCTACAGCACACTATCACCTCTAAAGCAGGCTCTGTCTACCCTACATGGAGGAAATTCTACATCTCTCACAAAAAAGGTTTTAAATAATTATACAAATTATTCGAGGCTCGTTGACGATAATAATGTTGGCCAACATATAAATGTTTAAACAAAAGCAAACAACAACAATGGCACAAAAACTATTGACTCAACTGTGATGGAGAGTCTAAAAATATGACAATCTCTTACGTGCCAAGTCGTTCAAATCCGATATTCTGTTCATCTCTTGTGGTCCTTGCACCTCGGTAAAACGCGTGTTATTTTTTATGATTACACGATCTCTTATTTTAATTTTTCCAATAAAGGTCCAAGAATAACGTTAAATACCTAAAAAATCTGAGTCAATTCCCATCTTATTTTTACTTTAAATAAATGAATTGTCCGTTCCAAAAAGTCCGCTAATATCTTTGCTAAGTTTACATTCAAAATTAAGTAAATTCGCATATTTGGATAATTTGAATAAAAATATTTAAGTAGTTTTAAATTTACTTTCAACTTCCCGTCGATTGTTTACTTCCAAAACACTAAAATTTTAAACTAATTTTTTAAATTTTTTTAATCAAAACCCCTTTTTCAAGTCAAATAGTGTTCAATGTACTTCATCTTCATCCCTTGCCTCAAATCGCCACAGTGTCTCTCTGTTGGCCGCTTCCCCTCAAATGCAGGTTGGAACTTGTTTGCCAAGAATAGATCAAGCAATTGAAATTTATAGAATTGACAACGTTTTTAGATATATACCTGTTTGGGTGATTAAAATTGCTCAACAAATTCTGCAATTAGCATTTACAGGTTTTTTAATTTCTATTTGAAAATTAGGATTTAAAATAAGTGATCGAACTATTTTGGAATTCTATAGAAGTCCTTTTTAGATTTTCTTTTTATTTAAAAGTGAAAAAAAAAGTCCAAAAATCGGGTGAATGTCCTTGGCGGCGGGGGGGAGGGGGGTTTCTAAGGTTGTTTGAATAAATTTCAGATGATTTTTACAAATCATTATTCTATCTCTTTATTAAAAATGATTTTATTATTCCTCTCTAGATTTTATTCCCTTTTCCTATTTCTCTTAATACCAAAGAATCTTTTTTCAAGGAATTTGGAATTTCTAACCCTGATTCAATAGATGAATACTGTCTTGTTTAATGGGCTATTTTTATGTATGTTCCGTATCATGTAATGTGTACATAAGCAAAGAGATTTAGCCGCCTACAGCTACAAATTTTAGCTTGAACTGTTCATTAAATGACGTTTATATCTTCGAATATGCAAAAGTCTGATTGAAATTTTAAAAATTCATCAAAATAATTTTAGGAAGAAAATAATTTATTGCGCGATAAACTTATACCCCGATAGTTTAAAAAAAGCAAATTAACACTTTTATACATTAATGGCCTCAATGTTAAATAGCTACCCAATTAACATTACGGTTTTGACAAATGAATTTTTAAATACAAATTTTGATTTTTAACTTTAAGATTTTTGGTGTTTTTTCTCTTCTAGAATCAGCCAACAGAATATGTAAATAATTAGTTCCAATTAGGTTAATGAGAAATTAGTTTTTTCGAAAACCATCGTGGACAAAGGTTGGGATCAATTGTGGATACGCCAGTTTGGAGTGAGATTATTGTTTATAAAGATTGTATATCTTTATTGTGTAATGGTTTCTTATATTAGCTTTTAATTTGAAAATAATTTTAAAACACAATCCTAGTTATATATTTTAATGAAAAAACACCCAAATTATAGGAAAATTAGTTTTTCCTCATCTCTAATTTAGATTTAAAAAATCTTTTTAGCTCTTTTCAATCGCGAAGAAATTGTGGTGGGTAGCAACGAGAAGTTTGTTGTGAGCGTAATGTTTATAGAAGATCTAAATTAGTAAGTGAAATTTATGACAAGTTGCTAGACATTGTCATTGTATGTTTATTTATCTATTTTTATTTAATTTTAATCTCTATTTTTTAAGTACTTCGTAATTTAAATTTCAATGTTTGCATTGGTATGTTAGAAAGCCAGCAGTTCGTAGACTTCACATATTGGGAAGAGTTACAGGTTATTTAATTCCATATTTGATTTAATTTTGTCTTTTTTAGAAAATATTTAAAAAAATGTTGGCTGATCTTCCAACAACTAATGGACCCGTCTAGAAATATCCTCGTTAGTCGACAACATTACACAATTGGCACAAGCGCCTCCTTAATTTCCAATTTAATCCAATACTCTCGAAAAGACCTTACTTTTGCACATGAGCCAATCCGACCTTTGTGGACCTCGTCTTGTATTTTGAAAA
>JARQAB010000229.1:0-47996 GCA_036172955.1 Meloidogyne arenaria
GTATTCTAATTTACCAAGACGAATTGTACCCGATCAATCTACCATAAGATATAATACGATAAACTTTTATGGGGTAATTATTTTTTGACTGACTATATTTAAAATTGATTTTCTCGATGGTGATAAAGATACCAAAACAAATCAAACGGTTTCTGATACAGCACATACTAGTGTATTTAATTTACCAAGACGAATTGTACCCGATCAATATACCATAAGATAATACGATAAACTTTATGGGGTAATTATTTTTTGACTGACTATATTTAAAATTGATTTTCTCGATGGTGATAAAAGATACCAAAACAAATCAAACGGTTTCTGATACAGCACATACTAGTGTATTTAATTTACCAAGACGAATTGTACCGATCAATATACCATAAGATATAATACGATAAACTTTATGGGGTAATTATTTTTTGACTGACTATATTTAAAATGGATTTCTCGATGGTGATAAAAGATACCAAAACAAATCAAACGGTTTCCGAAACAGCACATACTAGTTTATTTAATTAACCAAGACGAATTGGACCCTATCAATATACCATAAGATATAATACGATAAACTTTTATGGGGTAATTTTTTTTTGACTGACTATATTTAAAATGGATTTTCTCGATGGTGATAAAAGATACCAAAACAAATCAAACGGTTTCTGATACAGCACATACTAGTGTATTTAATTTACCAAGACGAATTGTACCCGATCAATATACCATAAGATATAATACGATAAACTTTTATGGGGTAATTATTTTTTGACTGACTATATTTAAATGGATTTTCTCGATGGTGATAAAAGATACCAAAACAAATCAAACGGTTTCTGATACAGCACATACTAGTGTATTTAATTTACCAAGACGAATTGTACCCGATCAATATACCATAAGATATAATACGATAAACTTTTATGGGGTAATTATTTTTTGACTGACTATATTTAAAATGGATTTTCTCGATGGTGATAAAAGATACCAAAACAAATCAAACGGTTTCTGATACAGCACATACTAGTGTATTTAATTTACCAAGACGAATTGTACCCGATCAATATACCATAAGATATAATACGATAAACTTTTATGGGGTAATTATTTTTTGACTGACTATATTTAAAATGGATTTTCTCGATGGTGATAAAAGATACCAAAACAAATCAAACGGTTTCTGATACAGCACATACTAGTGTATTTAATTTACCAAGACGAATTGTACCCGATCAATATACCATAAGATATAATACGATAAACTTTTATGGGGTAATTATTTTTTACTGACTATATTAAAATGGATTTTCTCGATGGTGATAAAAGATACCAAAACAAATCAAACGGTTTCTGATACAGCACATACTAGTGTATTTAATTTACCAAGACGAATTGTACCCGATCAATATACCATAAGATATAATACGATAAACTTTTATGGGGTAATTATTTTTTGACTGACTATATTGAAATGGATTTTCTCGATGGTGATAAAAGATACCAAAACAAATCAAACGGTTTCTGATACAGCACATACTAGTGTATTTAATTTACCAAGACGAATTGTACCCGATCAATATACCATAAGATATAATACGATAAACTTTTATGGGGTAATTATTTTTTTGACTGACAATATTTAAAATGGATTTTCTCGATGGTGATAAAAGATACCAAAACAAATCAAACGGTTTCTGATACAGCACATACTAGTGTATTTAATTTACCAAGACGAATTGTACCCGATCAATATACCATAAGATATAATACGATAAACTTTTATGGGGTAATTATTTTTTGACTGACTATATTTAAAATGGATTTTCTCGATGGTGATAAAAGATACCAAAACAAATCAAACGGTTTCTGATACAGCACATACTAGTGTATTTAATTTACCAAGACGAATTGTACCCGATCAATATACCATAAGATATAATACGATAAACTTTTATGGGGTAATTATTTTTTACTGACTATATTTAAAATTGATTTTCTCGATGGTGATAAAAGATACCAAAACAAATCAAACGGTTTCTGATACAGCACATACTAGTGTATTTAATTTACCAAGACGAATTGTACCCGATCAATATACCATAAGATATAATACGATAAACTTTTATGGGGTAATTATTTTTTGACTGACTATATTTAAAATTGATTTTCTCGATGGTGATAAAAGATACCAAAACAAATCAAACGGTTTCTGATACAGCACATACTAGTGTATTTAATTTACCAAGACGAATTGTACCCGATCAATATACCATAAGATATAATACGATAAACTTTTATGGGGTAATTATTTTTTGACTGACTATATTTAAAATGGATTTTCTCGATGGTGATAAAAGATACCAAAACAAATCAAACGGTTTCTGATACAGCACATACTAGTGTATTTAATTTACCAAGACGAATTGTACCCGATCAATATACCATAAGATATAATACGATAAACTTTTATGGGGTAATTATTTTTGACTGACTATATTTAAAATGGATTTTCTCGATGGTGATAAAAGATACCAAAACAAATCAAACGGTTTCTGATACAGCACATACTAGTGTATTTAATTTACCAAGACGAATTGTACCCGATCAATATACCATAAGATATAATACGATAAACTTTTATGGGGTAATTATTTTTTGACTGACTATATTTAAAATGGATTTTCTCGATGGTGATAAAAGATACCAAAACAAATCAAACGGTTTCTGATACAGCACATACTAGTGTATTTAATTTACCAAGACGAATTGTACCCGATCAATATACCATAAGATATAATACGATAAACTTTTATGGGGTAATTATTTTTTGACTGACTATATTTAAAATTGATTTTCTCGATGGTGATAAAAGATACCAAAACAAATCAAACGGTTTCTGATACAGCACATACTAGTGTATTTAATTTACCAAGACGAATTGTACCCGATCAATATACCATAAGATATAATACGATAAACTTTTATGGGGTAATTATTTTTTGACTGACTATATTTAAAATGGATTTTCTCGATGGTGATAAAAGATACCAAACAGCAATAAACGGTTTCTGATACAGCACATACTAGTGTATTTAATTTACCAAGACGAATTGTACCCGATCAATATACCATAAGATATAATACGATAAACTTTTATGGGGTAATTATTTTTTGACTGACTATATTTAAAATGGATTTTCTCGATGGTGATAAAAGATACCAAAACAAATCAAACGGTTTCTGATACAGCACATACTAGTGTATTAATTTACCAAGACGAATTGTACCCGATCAATATACCATAAGATATAATACGATAAACTTTTATGGGGTAATTATTTTTGACTGACTATATTTAAATGGATTTTCTCGATGGTGATAAAAGATACCAAAACAAATCAAACGGTTTCTGATACAGCACATACTAGTGTATTTAATTTACCAAGACGAATTGTACCCGATCAATATACCATAAGATATAATACGATAAACTTTTATGGGGTAATTATTTTTTGACTGACTATATTTAAAATTGATTTTCTCGATGGTGATAAAAGATACCAAACAAATCAAACGGTTTCTGATACAGCACATACTAGTGTATTTAATTTACCAAGACGAATTGTACCCGATCAATATACCATAAGATATAATACGATAAACTTTTATGGGGTAATTATTTTTTGACTGACTATATTTAAAATTGATTTTCTCGATGGTGATAAAAGATACCAAAACAAATCAAACGGTTTCTGATACAGCACATACTAGTGTATTTAATTTACCAAGACGAATTGTACCCGATCAATATACCATAAGATATAATACGATAAACTTTTATGGGGTAATTATTTTTTGACTGACTATATTTAAAATGGATTTTCTCGATGGTGATAAAAGATACCAAAACAAATCAAACGGTTTCTGATACAGCACATACTAGTGTATTTAATTTACCAAGACGAATTGTACCCGATCAATATACCATAAGATATAATACGATAAACTTTTATGGGGTAATTATTTTTTGACTGACTATATTAAAATTGATTTTCTCGATGGTGATAAAAGATACCAAAACAAATCAAACGGTTTCTGATACAGCACATACTAGTGTATTTAATTTACCAAGACGAATTGTACCCGATCAATATACCATAAGATATAATACGATAAACTTTTATGGGGTAATTATTTTTTGACTGACTATATTTAAAATGGATTTTCTCGATGGTGATAAAAGATACCAAAACAAATCAAACGGTTTCTGATACAGCACATACTAGTGTATTTAATTTACCAAGACGAATTGTACCCGATCAATATACCATAAGATATAATACGATAAACTTTTATGGGGTAATTATTTTTTGACTGACTATATTTAAAATTGATTTTCTCGATGGTGATAAAAGATACCAAAACAAATCAAACGGTTTCTGATACAGCACATACTAGTGTATTTAAGAAGAATTGTACGAATTGTACCCGATCAATATACCATAAGATATAATACGATAAACTTTTATGGGGTAATTATTTTTTGACTGACTATATTTAAAATTGATTTTCTCGATGGTGATAAAAGATACCAAAACAAATCAAACGGTTTCTGATACAGCACATACTAGTGTATTTAATTTACCAAGACGAATTGTACCCGATCAATATACCATAAGATATAATACGATAAACTTTTATGGGTAATTATTTTTTGACTGACTATATTTAAAATGGATTTTCTCGATGGTGATAAAAGATACCAAAACAAATCAAACGGTTTCTGATACAGCACATACTAGTGTATTTAATTTACCAAGACGAATTGTACCCGATCAATATACCATAAGATATAATACGATAAACTTTTATGGGGTAATTATTTTTGACTGACTATATTTAAAATGGATTTTCTCGATGGTGATAAAAGATACCAAAACAAATCAAACGGTTTCTGATACAGCACATACTAGTGTATTTAATTTACCAAGACGAATTGTACCCGATCAATATACCATAAGATATAATACGATAAACTTTTATGGGGTAATTATTTTTTGACTGACTATATTTAAAATGGATTTTCTCGATGGTGATAAAAGATACCAAAACAAATCAAACGGTTTCTGATACAGCACATACTAGTGTATTTAATTTACCAAGACGAATTGTACCCGATCAATATACCATAAGATATAATACGATAAACTTTTATGGGTAATTATTTTTGACTGACTATATTTAAAATGGATTTTCTCGATGGTGATAAAAGATACCAAAACAAATCAAACGGTTTCTGATACAGCACATACTAGTGTATTTAATTTACCAAGACGAATTGTACCCGATCAATATACCATAAGATATAATACGATAAACTTTTATGGGGTAAATTTTTTTGACTGACTATATTTAAAATGGATTTTCTCGATGGTGATAAAAGATACCAAAACAAATCAAACGGTTTCTGATACAGCACATACTAGTGTATTTAATTTACCAAGACGAATTGTACCCGATCAATATACCATAAGATATAATACGATAAACTTTTATGGGGTAATTATTTTTTGACTGACTATATTTAAAATGGATTTTCTCGATGGTGATAAAAGATACCAAAACAAATCAAACGGTTTCTGATACAGCACATACTAGTGTATTTAATTTACCAAGACGAATTGTACCCGATCAATATACCATAAGATATAATACGATAAACTTTTATGGGGTAATTATTTTTTGACTGACTATATTTAAAATGGATTTTCTCGATGGTGATAAAAGATACCAAAACAAATCAAACGGTTTCTGATACAGCACATACTAGTGTATTTAATTTACCAAGACGAATTGTACCCGATCAATATACCATAAGATATAATACGATAAACTTTTATGGGGTAATTATTTTTTGACTGACTATATTTAAAATGGATTTTCTCGATGGTGATAAAAGATACCAAAACAAATCAAACGGTTTCTGATACAGCACATACTAGTGTATTTAATTTACCAAGACGAATTGTACCCGATCAATATACCATAAGATATAATACGATAAACTTTTATGGGGTAATTATTTTTTGACTGACTATATTTAAAATTGATTTTCTCGATGGTGATAAAAGATACCAAAACAAATCAAACGGTTTCTGATACAGCACATACTAGTGTATTTAATTTACCAAGACGAATTGTACCCGATCAATATACCATAAGATATAATACGATAAACTTTTATGGGGTAATTATTTTTTGACTGACTATATTTAAAATGGATTTTCTCGATGGTGACTAAAGATACCAAAACAAATCAAACGGTTTCTGATACAGCACATACTAGTGTATTTAATTTACCAAGACGAATTGTACCCGATCAATATACCATAAGATATAATACGATAAACTTTTATGGGGTAATTATTTTTGACTGACTATATTTAAAATTGATTTTCTCGATGGTGATAAAAGATACCAAAACAAATCAAACGGTTTCTGATACAGCACATACTAGTGTATTTAATTTACCAAGACGAATTGTACCCGATCAATATACCATAAGATATAATACGATAAACTTTTATGGGGTAATTATTTTTTGACTGACTATATTTAAAATGGATTTTCTCGATGGTGATAAAAGATACCAAAACAAATCAAACGGTTTCTGATACAGCACATACTAGTGTATTTAATTTACCAAGACGAATTGTACCCGATCAATATACCATAAGATATAATACGATAAACTTTTATGGGGTAATTATTTTTTGACTGACTATATTTAAAATGGATTTTCTCGATGGTGATAAAAGATACCAAAACAAATCAAACGGTTTCTGATACAGCACATACTAGTGTATTTAATTTACCAAGACGAATTGTACCCGATCAATATACCATAAGATATAATACGATAAACTATAAATGTCGAATTATTTTTTGACTGACTATATTTAAAATTGATTTTCTCGATGGTGATAAAAGATACCAAAACAAATCAAACGGTTTCTGATACAGCACATACTAGTGTATTTAATTTACCAAGACGAATTGTACCCGATCAATATACCATAAGATATAATACGATAAACTTTTATGGGGTAATTATTTTTTGACTGACTATATTTAAAATGGATTTTCTCGATGGTGATAAAAGATACCAAAACAAATCAAACGGTTTCTGATACAGCACATACTAGTGTATTTAATTTACCAAGACGAATTGTACCCGATCAATATACCATAAGATATAATACGATAAACTTTTATGGGGTAATTATTTTTTGACTGACTATATTTAAAATGGATTTTCTCGATGGTGATAAAAGATACCAAAACAAATCAAACGGTTTCTGATACAGCACATACTAGTGTATTTAATTTACCAAGACGAATTGTACCCGATCAATATACCATAAGATATAATACGATAAACTTTTATGGGGTAATTATTTTTTGACTGACTATATTTAAAATGGATTTTCTCGATGGTGATAAAAGATACCAAAACAAATCAAACAGTTAAGAATACAGCACATACTAGTGTATTTAATTTACCAAGACGAATTGTACCCGATCAATATACCATAAGATATAATACGATAAACTTTTATGGGGTAATTATTTTTTGACTGACTATATTTAAAATTGATTTTCTCGATGGTGATAAAAGATACCAAAACAAATCAAACGGTTTCTGATACAGCACATACTAGTGTATTTAATTTACCAAGACGAATTGTACCCGATCAATATACCATAAGATATAATACGATAAACTTTTATGGGGTAATTATTTTTTGACTGACTATATTTAAAATGGATTTTCTCGATGGTGATAAAAGATACCAAAACAAATCAAACGGTTTCTGATACAGCACATACTAGTGTATTTAATTTACCAAGACGAATTGTACCCGATCAATATACCATAAGATATAATACGATAAACTTTTATGGGGTAATTATTTTTTGACTGACTATATTTAAAATGGATTTTCTCGATGGTGATAAAAGATACCAAAACAAATCAAACGGTTTCTGATACAGCACATACTAGTGTATTTAATTTACCAAGACGAATTGTACCCGATCAATATACCATAAGATATAATACGATAAACTTTTATGGGGTAATTATTTTTTGACTGACTATATTTAAAATTGATTTTCTCGATGGTGATAAAAGATACCAAAACAAATCAAACGGTTTCTGATACAGCACATACTAGTGTATTTAATTTACCAAGACGAATTGTACCCGATCAATATACCATAAGATATAATACGATAAACTTTTATGGGGTAATTATTTTTTGACTGACTATATTTAAAATGGATTTCTCGATGGTGATAAAAGATACCAAAACAAATCAAACGGTTTCTGATACAGCACATACTAGTGTATTTAATTTACCAAGACGAATTGTACCCGATCAATATACCATAAGATATAATACGATAAACTTTTATGGGGTAATTATTTTTTGACTGACTATATTTAAAATTGATTTTCTCGATGGTGATAAAAGATACCAAAACAAATCAAACGGTTTCTGATACAGCACATACTAGTGTATTTAATTTACCAAGACGAATTGTACCCGATCAATATACCATAAGATATAATACGATAAACTTTTATGGGGTAAATATATTTAGACTTAGTATATTTAAAATGATTTTCTCGATGGTGATAAAAGATACCAAAACAAATCAAACGGTTTCTGATACAGCACATACTAGTGTATTTAATTTACCAAGACGAATTGTACCCGATCAATATACCATAAGATATAATACGATAAACTTTTATGGGTAATTATTTTTTGACTGACTATATTAAAATTGATTTTCTCGATGGTGATAAAAGATACCAAAACAAATCAAACGGTTTCTGATACAGCACATACTAGTGTATTTAATTTACCAAGACGAATTGTACCCGATCAATATACCATAAGATATAATACGATAAACTTTTATGGGGTAATTATTTTTTGACTGACTATATTTAAAATTGATTTTCTCGATGGTGATAAAAGATACCAAAACAAATCAAACGGTTTCTGATACAGCACATACTAGTGTATTTAATTTACCAAGACGAATTGTACCCGATCAATATACCATAAGATATAATACGATAAACTTTTATGGGGTAATTATTTTTTGACTGACTATATTTAAAATTGATTTTCTCGATGGTGATAAAAGATACCAAAACAAATCAAACGGTTTCTGATACAGCACATACTAGTGTATTTAATTTACCAAGACGAATTGTACCCGATCAATATACCATAAGATATAATACGATAAACTTTTATGGGGTAATTATTTTTTGACTGACTATATTTAAAATGGATTTTCTCGATGGTGATAAAAGATACCAAAACAAATCAAACGGTTTCTGATACAGCACATACTAGTGTATTTAATTTACCAAGACGAATTGTACCCGATCAATATACCATAAGATATAATACGATAAACTTTTATGGGGTAATTATTTTTTGACTGACTATATTTAAAATGGATTTTCTCGATGGTGATAAAAGATACCAAAACAAATCAAACGGTTTCTGATACAGCACATACTAGTGTATTTAATTTACCAAGACGAATTGTACCCGATCAATATACCATAAGATATAATACGATAAACTTTTATGGGGTAATTATTTTTTGACTGACTATATTTAAAATGAATTTTCTCGATGGTGATAAAAGATACCAAAACAAATCAAACGGTTTCTGATACAGCACATACTAGTGTATTTAATTTACCAAGACGAATTGTACCCGATCAATATACCATAAGATATAATACGATAAACTTTTATGGGGTAATTATTTTTTGACTGACTATATTTAAAATTGATTTTCTCGATGGTGATAAAAGATACCAAAACAAATCAAACGGTTTCTGATACAGCACATACTAGTGTATTTAATTTACCAAGACGAATTGTACCCGATCAATATACCATAAGATATAATACGATAAACTTTTATGGGGTAATTATTTTTTGACTGACTATATTTAAAATGGATTTTCTCGATGGTGATAAAAGATACCAAAACAAATCAAACGGTTTCTGATACAGCACATACTAGTGTATTTAATTTACCAAGACGAATTGTACCCGATCAATATACCATAAGATATAATACGATAAACTTTTATGGGGTAATATTTTTTGACTGACTATATTTAAAATGATTTTCTCGATGGTGATAAAAGATACCAAAACAAATCAAACGGTTTCTGATACAGCACATACTAGTGTATTTAATTTACCAAGACGAATTGTACCCGATCAATATACCATAAGATATAATACGATAAACTTTTATGGGGTAATTATTTTTTGACTGACTATATTTAAAATGGATTTTCTCGATGGTGATAAAAGATACCAAAACAAATCAAACGGTTTCTGATACAGCACATACTAGTGTATTTAATTTACCAAGACGAATTGTACCCGATCAATATACCATAAGATATAATACGATAAACTTTTATGGGGTAATTATTTTTGACTGACTATATTTAAAATTGATTTTCTCGATGGTGATAAAAGATACCAAAACAAATCAAACGGTTTCTGATACAGCACATACTAGTGTATTTAATTTACCAAGACGAATTGTACCCGATCAATATACCATAAGATATAATACGATAAACTTTTATGGGGTAATTATTTTTGACTGACTATATTTAAAATTGATTTTCTCGATGGTGATAAAAGATACCAAAACAAATCAAACGGTTTCTGATACAGCACATACTAGTGTATTTAATTTACCAAGACGAATTGTACCCGATCAATATACCATAAGATATAATACGATAAACTTTTATGGGGTAATTATTTTTTGACTGACTATATTTAAAATTGATTTTCTCGATGGTGATAAAAGATACCAAAACAAATCAAACGGTTTCTGATACAGCACATACTAGTGTATTTAATTTACCAAGACGAATTGTACCCGATCAATATACCATAAGATATAATACGATAAACTTTTATGGGGTAATTATTTTTGACTGACTATATTTAAAATTGATTTTCTCGATGGTGATATAAAGATACCAAAACAAATCAAACGGTTTCTGATACAGCACATACTAGTGTATTTAATTTACCAAGACGAATTGTACCCGATCAATATACCATAAGATATAATACGATAAACTTTTATGGGGTAATTTATTTTTTGACTGACTATAATTAAAATGGATTTTCTCGATGGTGATAAAAGATACCAAACAAATCAAACGGTTTCTGATACAGCACATACTAGTGTATTTAATTTACCAAGACGAATTGTACCCGATCAATATACCATAAGATATAATACGATAAACTTTTATGGGGTAATTATTTTTTGACTGACTATATTTAAAATGGATTTTCTCGATGGTGATAAAAGATACCAAAACAAATCAAACGGTTTCTGATACAGCACATACTAGTGTATTTAATTTACCAAGACGAATTGTACCCGATCAATATACCATAAGATATAATACGATAAACTTTATGGGGTAATTATTTTTTGACTGACTATATTTAAAATGGATTTTCTCGATGGTGATAAAAGATACCAAAACAAATCAAACGGTTTCTGATACAGCACATACTAGTGTATTTAATTTACCAAGACGAATTGTACCCGATCAATATACCATAAGATATAATACGATAAACTTTTATGGGGTAATTATTTTTGACTGACTATATTTAAAATGGATTTTCTCGATGGTGATAAAAGATACCAAAACAAATCAAACGGTTTCTGATACAGCACATACTAGTGTATTTAATTTACCAAGACGAATTGTACCCGATCAATATACCATAAGATATAATACGATAAACTTTTATGGGGTAATTATTTTTTGACTGACTATATTTAAAATTGATTTTCTCGATGGTGATAAAAGATACCAAAACAATCAAACGGTTTCTGATACAGCACATACTAGTGTATTTAATTTACCAAGACGAATTGTACCCGATCAATATACCATAAGATATAATACGATAAACTTTTATGGGGTAATTATTTTTTGACTGACTATATTTAAAATTGATTTTCTCGATGGTGATAAAAGATACCAAAACAAATCAAACGGTTTCTGATACAGCACATACTAGTGTATTTAATTTACCAAGACGAATTGTACCCGATCAATATACCATAAGATATAATACGATAAACTTTTATGGGGTAATTATTTTTTGACTGACTATATTTAAAATTGATTTTCTCGATGGTGATAAAAGATACCAAAACAAATCAAACGGTTTCTGATACAGCACATACTAGTGTATTTAATTTACCAAGACGAATTGTACCCGATCAATATACCATAAGATATAATACGATAAACTTTTATGGGGTAATTATTTTTTGACTGACTATATTTAAAATGGATTTTCTCGATGGTGATAAAAGATACCAAAACAAATCAAACGGTTTCTGATACAGCACATACTAGTGTATTTAATTTACCAAGACGAATTGTACCCGATCAATATACCATAAGATATAATACGATAAACTTTTATGGGGTAATTATTTTTTGACTGACTATATTTAAAATGGATTTTCTCGATGGTGATAAAAGATACCAAAACAAATCAAACGGTTTCTGATACAGCACATACTAGTGTATTTAATTTACCAAGACGAATTGTACCCGATCAATATACCATAAGATATAATACGATAAACTTTTATGGGGTAATTATTTTTTGACTGACTATATTTAAAATGGATTTTCTCGATGGTGGTAAAAAGATACCAAAACAAATCAAACGGTTTCTGATACAGCACATACTAGTGTATTTAATTTACCAAGACGAATTGTACCCGATCAATATACCATAAGATATAATACGATAAACTTTTATGGGGTAATTATTTTTTGACTGACTATATTTAAAATTGATTTCTCGATGGTGATAAAAGATACCAAAACAAATCAAACGGTTTCTGATACAGCACATACTAGTGTATTTAATTTACCAAGACGAATTGTACCCGATCAATATACCATAAGATATAATACGATAAACTTTTATGGGGTAATTATTTTTTGACTGACTATATTTAAAATTGATTTTCTCGATGGTGATAAAAGATACCAAAACAAATCAAACGGTTTCTGATACAGCACATACTAGTGTATTTAATTTACCAAGACGAATTGTACCCGATCAATATACCATAAGATATAATACGATAAACTTTTATGGGGTAATTATTTTTTGACTGACTATATTTAAAATGGATTTTCTCGATGGTGATAAAAGATACCAAAACAAATCAAACGGTTTCTGATACAGCACATACTAGTGTATTTAATTTACCAAGACGAATTGTACCCGATCAATATACCATAAGATATAATACGATAAACTTTTATGGGGTAATTATTTTTTGACTGACTATATTTAAAATGGATTTTCTCGATGGTGATAAAAGATACCAAAACAAATCAAACGGTTTCTGATACAGCACATACTAGTGTATTTAATTTACCAAGACGAATTGTACCCGATCAATATACCATAAGATATAATACGATAAACTTTATGGGGTAATTATTTTTGACTGACTATATTTAAAATGGATTTTCTCGATGGTGATAAAAGATACCAAAACAAATCAAACGGTTTCTGATACAGCACATACTAGTGTATTTAATTTACCAAGACGAATTGTACCCGATCAATATACCATAAGATATAATACGATAAACTTTTATGGGGTAATTATTTTTGACTGACTATATTTAAAATGGATTTTCTCGATGGTGATAAAAGATACCAAAACAAATCAAACGGTTTCTGATACAGCACATACTAGTGTATTTAATTTACCAAGACGAATTGTACCCGATCAATATACCATAAGATATAATACGATAAACTTTTATGGGGTAATTATTTTTTGACTGACTATATTTAAAATTGATTTTCTCGATGGTGATAAAAGATACCAAAACAAATCAAACGGTTTCTGATACAGCACATACTAGTGTATTTAATTTACCAAGACGAATTGTACCCGATCAATATACCATAAGATATAATACGATAAACTTTTATGGGGTAATTATTTTTTGACTGACTATATTTAAAATTGATTTTCTCGATGGTGATAAAAGATACCAAAACAAATCAAACGGTTTCTGATACAGCACATACTAGTGTATTTAATTTACCAAGACGAATTGTACCCGATCAATATACCATAAGATATAATACGATAAACTTTTATGGGGTAATTATTTTTTGACTGACTATATTTAAAATGGATTTTCTCGATGGTGATAAAAGATACCAAAACAAATCAAACGGTTTCTGATACAGCACATACTAGTGTATTTAATTTACCAAGACGAATTGTACCCGATCAATATACCATAAGATATAATACGATAAACTTTTATGGGGTAATTATTTTTTGACTGACTATATTTAAAATGGATTTTCTCGATGGTGATAAAGATACCAAAACAAATCAAACGGTTTCTGATACAGCACATACTAGTGTATTTAATTTACCAAGACGAATTGTACCCGATCAATATACCATAAGATATAATACGATAAACTTTTATGGGGTAATTATTTTTGACTGACTATATTTAAAATGATTTTCTCGATGGTGATAAAAGATACCAAAACAAATCAAACGGTTTCTGATACAGCACATACTAGTGTATTTAATTTACCAAGACGAATTGTACCCGATCAATATACCATAAGATATAATACGATAAACTTTTATGGGGTAATTATTTTTTGACTGACTATATTTAAAATTGATTTTCTCGATGGTGATAAAAGATACCAAAACAAATCAAACGGTTTCTGATACAGCACATACTAGTGTATTTAATTTACCAAGACGAATTGTACCCGATCAATATACCATAAGATATAATACGATAAACTTTTATGGGGTAATTATTTTTTGACTGACTATATTTAAAATGGATTTTCTCGATGGTGATAAAAGATACCAAAAAAATCAAACGGTTTCTGATACAGCACATACTAGTGTATTTAATTTACCAAGACGAATTGTACCCGATCAATATACCATAAGATATAATACGATAAACTTTTATGGGGTAATTATTTTTGACTGACTATATTTAAAATGGATTTTCTCGATGGTGATAAAAGATACCAAAACAAATCAAACGGTTTCTGATACAGCACATACTAGTGTATTTAATTTACCAAGACGAATTGTACCCGATCAATATACCATAAGATATAATACGATAAACTTTTATGGGGTAATTATTTTTTGACTGACTATATTTAAAATTGATTTTCTCGATGGTGATAAAAGATACCAAAACAAATCAAACGGTTTCTGATACAGCACATACTAGTGTATTTAATTTACCAAGACGAATTGTACCCGATCAATATACCATAAGATATAATACGATAAACTTTTATGGGGTAATTATTTTTTGACTGACTATATTTAAATGGATTTTCTCGATGGTGATAAAAGATACCAAAACAAATCAAACGGTTTCTGATACAGCACATACTAGTGTATTTAATTTACCAAGACGAATTGTACCCGATCAATATACCATAAGATATAATACGATAAACTTTTATGGGGTAATTATTTTTGACTGACTATATTTAAAATTGATTTTCTCGATGGTGATAAAAGATACCAAAACAAATCAAACGGTTTCTGATACAGCACATACTAGTGTATTTAATTTACCAAGACGAATTGTACCCGATCAATATACCATAAGATATAATACGATAAACTTTTATGGGTAATTATTTTTGACTGACTATATTTAAAATTGATTTTCTCGATGGTGATAAAAGATACCAAAACAAATCAAACGGTTTCTGATACAGCACATACTAGTGTATTTAATTTACCAAGACGAATTGTACCCGATCAATATACCATAAGATATAATACGATAAACTTTTATGGGGTAATTATTTTTTGACTGACTATATTTAAATTGTTTTTCTCGATGGTGATAAAAGATACCAAAACAAATCAAACGGTTTCTGATACAGCACATACTAGTGTATTTAATTTACCAAGACGAATTGTACCCGATCAATATACCATAAGATATAATACGATAAACTTTTATGGGGTAATTATTTTTTGACTGCCACCAATTAACATTGATTTTCTCGATGGTGATAAAAGATACCAAAACAAATCAAACGGTTTCTGATACAGCACATACTAGTGTATTTAATTTACCAAGACGAATTGTACCCGATCAATATACCATAAGATATAATACGATAAACTTTATGGGGTAATTATTTTTTGACTGACTATATTTAAAATGATTTTCTCGATGGTGATAAAAGATACCAAAACAAATCAAACGGTTTCTGATACAGCACATACTAGTGTATTTAATTTACCAAGACGAATTGTACCCGATCAATATACCATAAGATATAATACGATAAACTTTTATGGGGTAATTATTTTTTGACTGACTATATTTAAAATGATTTTCTCGATGGTGATAAAAGATACCAAAACAAATCAAACGGTTTCTGATACAGCACATACTAGTGTATTTAATTTACCAAGACGAATTGTACCCGATCAATATACCATAAGATATAATACGATAAACTTTTATGGGGTAATTATTTTTTGACTGACTATATTTAAAATGGATTTTCTCGATGGTGATAAAAGATACCAAAACAAATCAAACGGTTTCTGATACAGCACATACTAGTGTATTTAATTACCAAGACGAATTGTACCCGATCAATATACCATAAGATATAATACGATAAACTTTTATGGGGTAATTATTTTTGACTGACTATATTTAAAATGATTTTCTCGATGGTGATAAAAGATACCAAAACAAATCAAACGGTTTCTGATACAGCACATACTAGTGTATTTAATTTACCAAGACGAATTGTACCCGATCAATATACCATAAGATATAATACGATAAACTTTTATGGGGTAATTATTTTTTGACTGACTATATTTAAAATGGATTTTCTCGATGGTGATAAAAGATACCAAAACAAATCAAACGGTTTCTGATACAGCACATACTAGTGTATTTAATTTACCAAGACGAATTGTACCCGATCAATATACCATAAGATATAATACGATAAACTTTTATGGGGTAATTATTTTTTGACTGACTATATTTAAAATGGATTTTCTCGATGGTGATAAAAGATACCAAAACAAATCAAACGGTTTCTGATACAGCACATACTAGTGTATTTAATTTACCAAGACGAATTGTACCCGATCAATATACCATAAGATATAATACGATATTCTTTTATGGGGTAATTATTTTTTGACTGACTATATTTAAAATGGATTTTCTCGATGGTGATAAAAGATACCAAAACAAATCAAACGGTTTCTGATACAGCACATACTAGTGTATTTAATTTACCAAGACGAATTGTACCCGATCAATATACCATAAGATATAATACGATAAACTTTTATGGGGTAATTATTTTTTGACTGACTATATTTAAATTGATTTTCTCGATGGTGATAAAAGATACCAAAACAAATCAAACGGTTTCTGATACAGCACATACTAGTGTATTTAATTTACCAAGACGAATTGTACCCGATCAATATACCATAAGATATAATACGATAAACTTTTATGGGGTAATTATTTTTTACTGACTATATTTAAAATTGATTTTCTCGATGGTGATAAAAGATACCAAAACAAATCAAACGGTTTCTGATACAGCACATACTAGTGTATTTAATTTACCAAGACGAATTGTACCCGATCAATATACCATAAGATATAATACGATAAACTTTTATGGGGTAATTATTTTTGACTGACTATATTAATATGGATTTTCTCGATGGTGATAAAAGATACCAAAACAAATCAAACGGTTTCTGATACAGCACATACTAGTGTATTTAATTTACCAAAACGAATTGTACCCGATCAATATACCATAAGATATAATACGATAAACTTTATGGGGTAATTATTTTTGACTGACTATATTTAAAATGGATTTCTCGATGGTGATAAAAGATACCAAAACAAATCAAACGGTTTCTGATACAGCACATACTAGTGTATTTAATTTACCAAGACGAATTGTACCCGATCAATATACCATAAGATATAATACGATAAAAGTTTATGGGGTAATTATTTTTTGACTGACTATATTTAAAATGGATTTTCTCGATGGTGATAAAAGATACCAAAACAAATCAAACGGTTTCTGATACAGCACATACTAGTGTATTTAATTTACCAAGACGAATTGTACCCGATCAATATACCATAAGATATAATACGATAAACTTTTATGGGGTAATTATTTTTGACTGACTATATTTAAAATGATTTTCTCGATGGTGATAAAAGATACCAAAACAAATCAAACGGTTTCTGATACAGCACATACTAGTGTATGTAATTTACCAAGACGAATTGTACCCGATCAATATACCATAAGATATAATACGATAAACTTTTATGGGGTAATTATTTTTTGACTGACTATATTTAAAATTGATTTTCTCGATGGTGATAAAAGATACCAAAACAAATCAAACGGTTTCTGATACAGCACATACTAGTGTATTTAATTTACCAAGACGAATTGTACCCGATCAATATACCATAAGATATAATACGATAAACTTTTATGGGGTAATTATTTTTTGACTAACTATATATAAAATGATTTTCTCGATGTTGATAACAGATACCAAAACAAATCAAACGGTTTCTTCTTCATCACATTCTAGTTTAATTATTTTACCAAGACCAATTGTTCCGTTTCAATATACCATAAGATATAATACGATAAACTTTTATGGGGTAATTATTTTTTGACTGATTATATTTAAATTGATTTCTCGATGGTGATAAAAGATACCAAAACAAATCAAACGGTTTCTGATACAGCACATACTAGTGTATTTAATTTACCAAGACGAATTGTACCCGATCAATATACCATAAGATATAATACGATAAACTTTTATGGGGTAATTATTTTTTACTGACTATATTTAAAATTGATTTTCTCGATGGTGATAAAAGATACCAAAACAAATCAAACGGTTTCTGATACAGCACATACTAGTGTATTTAATTTACCAAGACGAATTGTACCCGATCAATATACCATAAGATATAATACGATAAACTTTTATGGGGTAATTATTTTTTGACTGACTATATTTAAAATGGATTTTCTCGATGGTGATAAAAGATACCAAAACAAATCAAACGGTTTCTGATACAGCACATACTAGTGTATTTAATTTACCAAGACGAATTGTACCCGATCAATATACCATAAGATATAATACGATAAACTTTTATGGGGTAATTATTTTTTGACTGACTATATTTAAAATTGATTTTCTCGATGGTGATAAAAGATACCAAACAAATCAAACGGTTTCTGATACAGCACATAATAGTGTATTTAATTTACCAAGACGAATTGTACCCGATCAATATACCATAAGATATAATACGATAAACTTTTATGGGGTAATTATTTTTTGACTGACTATATTTAAAATGGATTTTCTCGATGGTGATAAAAGATACCAAAACAAATCAAACGGTTTCTGATACAGCACATACTAGTGTATTTAATTTACCAAGACGAATTGTACCCGATCAATATACCATAAGATATAATACGATAAACTTTTATGGGGTAATTATTTTTTGACTGACTATATTTAAAATGATTTTCTCGATGGTGATAAAAGATACCAAAACAAATCAAACGGTTTCTGATACAGCACATACTAGTGTATTTAATTTACCAAGACGAATTGTACCCGATCAATATACCATAAGATATAATACGATAAACTTTTATGGGGTAATTATTTTTGACTGACTATATTTAAAATGGATTTTCTCGATGGTGATAAAAGATACCAAAACAAATCAAACGGTTTCTGATACAGCACATACTAGTGTATTTAATTTACCAAGACGAATTGTACCCGATCAATATACCATAAGATATAATACGATAAACTTTTATGGGGTAATTATTTTTGACTGACTATATTAAAATTGATTTTCTCGATGGTGATAAAAGATACCAAAACAAATCAAACGGTTTCTGATACAGCACATACTAGTGTATTTAATTTACCAAGACGAATTGTACCCGATCAATATACCATAAGATATAATACGATAAACTTTTATGGGGTAATTATTTTTTGACTGACTATATTTAAAATGGATTTTCTCGATGGTGATAAAGATACAAAACAAATCAAAACGGTTTCTGATACAGCACATATAGTGTATTTAATTTACCAAGCGAATTGTACCCGATCAATATACCATAAGATATAATACGATAAACTTTTATTGGGGTAATTATTTTTTGACTGACTATATTTAAAATTGATTTTCTCGATGGTGATAAAAGATACCAAAACAAATCAAACGGTTTCTGATACAGCACATACTAGTGTATTTAATTACCAAGACGAATTGTACCCGATCAAATCCATAAGATATAATACGATAAACTTTTATGGGGTAATTATTTTTGAATGACTATATTTAAAATGATTTTCTCGATGGTGATAAAAGATTACAAAACCAAAACAAATCAAACGGTTCTGATACAGCACATACTAGTGTATTTAATTTACCAAGACGAATGGTACCCGATCAATATACCATACAAACAGAATATAATACGATAAACTTTTATGGGGTAATTATTTTTGACTGACTATATTTAAAATGATTTCTCGATGGTGATAAAAGATACCAAAACAAATCAAACGGTTTCTGATACAGCACATACTAGTGTATTTAATTACCAAGACGAATTGTACCCGTCAATATACCATAAGATATAATACGATAAACTTTTATGGGGTAATTATTTTTTGGCTGACTATATTTAAAATGATTTTCTCGATGGTGATAAAAGATACCAAAACAAATCAAACGGTTTCTGATACAGCACATACTAGTGTATTTAATTTACCAAGACGAATTGTACCCGATCAATATACCATAAGATATTAATACGATAAACTTTTATGGGGTAATTATTTTTTGACTGACTATATTAAAATTGATTTTCTCGATGGTGATAAAAGATACCAAAACAATCAAACGGTTTCTGATACAGCACATACTGTGTATTTTAAAAAAATTTACCAAGACGAATTGTACCCGATCAATATACCATAGATATAATACGATAAACTTTTATGGGGTAATTATTTTTTGACTGACTATATTTAAAATGGATTTTCTCGATGGTGATAAAAGATACCAAAACAAATCAAACGGTTTCTGATACAGCACATACTAGTGTATTTAATTTACCAAGACGAATTGTACCCGATCAATATACCATAAGATATAATACGATAAACTTTTATGGGGTAATTATTTTTGACTGACTATATTTAAAATTGATTTTCTCGATGGTGATAAAAGATACCAAAACAAATCAAACGGTTTCTGATACAGCACATACTAGGTATTTAATTTACCAAGACGAATTGTACCCGATCAATATACCATAAGATATAATCTCGCAGCGCACCGACAACGCGACGACCGCACGATAAACTTTTATGGGGTAATTATTTTTGAATGACTATATTTAAAATGATTTTCTCGATGGTGATAAAAGATACCAAAACAAATCAAACGGTTTCTGAGAACAGCCTACTAGGTATTTAACTTACCAGACGATTTGTACCGACAGCACATATAGTGTATTTAATTTACCAAGACGAATTGTACCCCGATCAATATACCATAAGATATAATACGATAAACTTTTATGGGGTAATTATTTTTTGACTGACTATATTTAAAATTGATTTTCTCCCCCCCCCCCCCCCCCCCCCCGATGGTGATAAAAGATACCAAAACAAATCAAACGGTTTCTGATACAGCACATACTAGTGTATTTAATTTACCAAGACGAATTGTACCCGATCAATATACCATAAGATATAAAACGATAAAAACACCTTTTATGGGGTAATTATTTTTTGAATGACTATATTTAAAAATTGATTTTCTCGATGGTTGATAAAAGATACCAAAACAAATCAAACGGTTTCTGATACAGCACATACTAGTGTATTTAATTTCTTTAACCAAGACGAATTGTACCGATCAATATACCATAAGATATAATACGATAAACTTTTATGGGGTAATCGTAAGTATTTTTTGACTGACTATATTTAAAATTGATGTTCTCGATGGTGATAAAAGATACCAAATCTACATAAACGGGGCCGTATAGATCTCATACTAGTGTATTTAATTTACCAAGACTAATTGTACCCGATCAATATACCATAAGATAATAGATAAACTTTTATGGGGTCAGGTTAATTATTTTTTGAGACTATATTTAAAATGGATTTTCTCGATGGTGATAAAAGATACCAAAACAAATCAAACGGTTTCTGATACAGCACATACTAGTGTATTTAATTTACCAAGCGAATTGTACCCGATCAATATACCATAAGATATAATACGATAAACTTTTATGGGGTAATTATTTTTGACTGACTATATTAAAATTGATTTTCTCGATGGTGATAAAAAGATACCAAAACAAATCAAACGGTTTCTGATACAGCACATACTAGTGTGTCGATTTAATTTACCAAGACGGAATTGTACCCGATCAATATACCATAAGAATAATACGATAAACTTTATGGGGTAATTATTTTTTGAATGACTATATTTTAAATTGATTTTCTCGATGGGTGATAAAAGATACCAAAACAAATCAACACGGTTTCTGATACAGCACATACTAGTGTATTTAATTTACCAAGACGAATTGTACCCGACAATATACCATAAGAATAATACGATAAACTTTATGGGGTATTATTTTTTGACTGACTATATTTAAAATGGATTTCTCGATGGTGATTAAAAGATACCAAAACAAATCAAACGGTTTCTGATACAGCACATACTAGTGTATTTAATTTACCAAGACGAATTGTACCGATCAACTATACCATAAGATATAATACGATAAACTTTTATGGGGTAATTATTTTTTGACTGACTATATTTAAAATTGATTTTCTCGATGGTGATAAAAGATACCAAAACAAATCAAAACGGTTTCTGATACAGCACATACTAGTGTATTTAATTTACCAAGACGAATTGTACCCGATCAATATACCATAAGATATATTTAAACACGATAAACTTTTATGGGGTAATTATTTTTTGACTGACTATATTTAAAAGGATTTTCTCGATGGTGATAAAAGATACCAAAACAAATCAAACGGTTTCTGATACAGCACATACTAGTGTATTTAATTTACCAAGACGAATTTTACCCGAACAATAAACCAAAAGATAAATACGATAAACTTTTATGGGGTAATATTTTTTGATGACTATATTTAAAATGGATTTCTCGAGGTGATAAAAGATACCAAACAAATCAAACGGTTTCTGATCAGCACATACTAGTGTATTTAATTTACCAAGAAGAATTGTACCCGATCAATATACCATAAGATATATACGATAAACTTTTATGGGTAATATTTTTGACTGACTATATTTAAAATGGATTTTCTCGATGGTGATAAAAGATACCAAAAAAAATCAAACGGTTTCTGATACAGCACATACTAGTGTATTTAATTTACCAAGCGAATTGTACCCGATCAATATACCATAAGATATAATACGATAAACTTTTATGGGGTAATTATTTTTTGACTGACTATATTTAAAATGATTTTCTCGATGGTGATAAAAGATACCAAAACAAATCAAACGAGTTAGTTTCTGATACAGCACATACTAGTGTATTTAATTACCCAGACGATGTATCCCGACCGCACATCCTATCTATTTAATTTACCAAGACGAATTGTACCCGATCAATATACCATAAGATATAATACGATAAACTTTTATGGGTAATTATTTTTTGACTGACTATATTTAAAATTGAATTTCTTTTTCTCGATGGTGATAAAAGAGGGGGGTACCAAAACAAATCAAACGGTTTCTGATACAGCACATACTAGTGTATTTAATTTACCAAGACGAATTGTACCCGATCAATATACCATAAGATATAAAACGATAAAAGTGTAAGGGGGACAAATATTTTGACTGACTATATTTAAAATTGATTTTCTCGATGGTGATAAAAGATACCAAAACAAATCAAACGGTTTCTGATACAGCACATACTAGTGTATTTAATTTACCAAGACGAATTGTACCCGATCAATATACCATAAGATATAATACGATAAACTTCCCCCTTTATGGGGTAGGTGCGTAATTATTTTGACTGACTATATTTAAATGATTTTCTCGATGGTGATAAAAGATACCAAAACAAATCAAACGGTGTCTGATACAGCACATACTAGTGTATTTAATTTACCAAGACGAATTGTACCCGATCAATATACCATAAGATATAATACGATAAACTTTTGGGGGTAATTATTTTTTGACTGACTATATTTAAAATTGATTTCTCGATGGTGATAAAAGATACCAAAACAAATCAAACGGTTTCTGATACAGCACATACTAGTGTATTAATTTACCAAGACGAATTGTACCGATCAATATACCATAAGATATAATACGATAAACTTTTATGGGGTAATTATTTTTGACTGACTATATTTAAATTGATTTCTCGATGGTGATAAAAGATACCAAAACAAATCAAACGGGTTCTGATACAGCACATACTAGTGTATTTAATTTACCAAGACGAATTGTACCCGATCAATATACCATAAGATATAATACGATAAACTTTATGGGTAATTATTTTTTGATGACTATATTTAAAATTGATTTTCTCGATGGTGATAAAAGATACAAAACAAATCAAACGGTTTCTGATACAGCACATACTAGTGTATTTAATTACCAAGACGAATTGTACCCGATCAATATACCATAAGATATAATACGATAAACTTTTATGGGGTAATTATTTTTTGACTGACTTATTTAAAATGATTTTCTCGATGGTGATAAAACATCCCCAACCACATCAAACGGGTACCGATACACCACATACGAGTGTATTTAATTTACCAAGACGAATTGTACCCGATCAATATACCATAAGATATAATACGATAACTTTTATGGGGTAATTATTTTTTGACTGACTATATTTAAAATTGATTTTCTCGATGGTGATAAAAGATAACAAAACAAATCAAACGGTTTCTGATACAGCACATACTAGTGTATTTAATTTACCAAGACGAATTGTACCCGATCAATATACCCATAAGATATATACGATAAACTTTTATGGGGTAATTATTTTTTGACTGACTATATTTAAAATTGATTTTCTCGATGGTGATAAAAGATACCAAAACAAATCAAACGGTTTCTGATACAGCAATACTAGTGTATTTAATTTACCAAGACGAATTGTACCCGATCAATATACCATAAGAATAATACGATAAACTTTTATGGAGGTAATTATTTTTGATGACTATATTTAAAATGATTTTCTCGATGGTGATAAAAGATACCAAAACAAATCAAAACGGTTTCTGATACCAGCACATACTAGTGTATTTAATGTACCAAGACGAATTGTACCCGAACAATATACCATAAGATATAATACGATAAACCTTTATGGGGGGTAATTATGTTTTTTGGGGGGGGGGGGACTGACCATATTTAAAATGATTTTCTCGATGGTGATAGAAAGATACCCAAAACAAATCAAACGGTTTCTGATACAGGCAACATACTAGTGTATATTAATTTACCAAGACGAATTGTACCGATCAAATATACCAATAAGATTTTATAATACGTGATAAACTTTTATGGGGTAATTATTTTTTTGATCTGACTATATTAAAATGGATTTTCTCGATGGTGATAAAAGATACCAAAACAAATTCAAACGGTTTCTGATACAGCACATACTAGTGTATTTAATTTACCAAGACGAATTGTACCCGATCAAAAGGATCAATATACCCTAAGATATAACGATAAACTTTTATGGGGTAATTATTTTTTGACTGACTATATTTAAAATTGATTTTCTCGATGGTGATAAAAGATACCAAAACAAATCAAACGGTTTCTGATACAGCACATACTAGTGTATTTAATTTACCAAGACGAAATTGTACCCGATCAATATACCATAAGATTAATACGATAAACTTTTATGGGGTAATATTTTTTGACTGACTATTTTAAAATTGATTTTCTCGATGGTGATAAAAGATACCAAACAAATCAAACGGTTTATGAACAGCACATACTAGTGTATTTAATTTACCAAACGAATTGTACCCGATCAATATACCATAAGATATAATACGATAAACTTTTAGGGGTAATTATTTTTTGACTGACTATATTTAAAATTGATTTTCTCGATGGTGATAAAAGATACCAAAACAAATCAAACGGTTTCTGATACAGCACATACTAGTGTATTTAATTTACCAAGACGAATTGTACCCGATCAATATACCATAAGATATAATACGATAACTTTTATGGGGTAATTATTTTTTGACTGACTATATTTAAAATTGATTTTCTCGATGGTGATAAAAGATACCAAACAAATCAAACGGTTTCTGATACAGCACATACTAGTGTATTTAATTTACCAAGACGAATTGTACCCGATCAATATACCATAAGATATAATACGATAAACTTTTATGGGGTAATATTTTTTGACTGACTATATTTAAAATGATTTTCTCGATGGTGATTAAAAGATACCAAACAAATCAAACGGTTTCTGATACAGCACATACTAGTGTATTTAATTTACCAAGACGAATTGTACCCGATCAATATACCATAAGATATAATACGATAAACTTTTATGGGGTAATTATTTTTGACTGACTATATTTAAAATTGATTTTCTCGATGGTGATAAAAGATACCAAAACAAATCAAACGGTTTCTGATACAGCACATACTAGTGTATTTAATTACCAAGACGAATTGTACCCGATCACTATACCATAAGATCTACTACGATAACCTTGTATGGGGTAATTATTTTTTTCATGACTATATTTACACTGGAGTTTCTCGATGGTGATAAAAGAGACCAAACCAAATCAAACGGATTCTGATACAGCACATACGAGGTATTTAATTTACCAAGACGAATTGTACCCGATCAATATACCATAAGATATAATACGATAAACTTTTATGGGTAATTATTTTTTGACTGACTATATTTAAAATTGATTTTCTCGATGGTGATAAAAGATACCAAAAACAAATCAAACGGTTTCTGATACAGCACATACTAGTGTATTTAATTTACCAAGACGAATTGTACCCGATCAATATACCATAAGATATAATCGATAAACTTTTATGGGCTCCGTCGCGGAGCCGTAGAGCACGATTGTTTTTTTGACTGACTATAGTTAAAATGATTTTCTCGATGGTGATAAAAGATACCAAAACAAATCAACGGTTTCTGATACAGCACATACTAGTGTATTTAATTTACCAAGACGAATTGTACCCGATCAATATACCATAAGATATAATACGATAAACTTTTATGGGGTAATTATTTTTGAATGACTATATTTAAAATGGATTTTCTCGATGGTGCATAAAAGATACCAAAAACAAATCAACGGTTTCTGATACAGCACATACTAGTTGTATTTAATTTATCCAAGACGAATTGTACCGATCAATATACCATAAGATATAATACGATAAACTTTTTATGGGGTAATATTTTTGACTGACTATATTTAAAAAATTGATTTTCTCTCGAAGTGGTGATCAAAAGATACCAAAACAAATCAAACGGTTTCTGATTACAGGCACATACTATGTATTTAATTTACCAAGACGAATTGTACCCGATCAATATACCATAAGATATTAATACGATAAACTTTTATGGGGTAATATTTTTTGACTGACTATATTAAAATTGATTTTCTCGGTGGTGATAAAAGATACCCAAAAACAAATCAAACGGTTTCTGATACAGCACATACTAGTGTATTTAATTTACCAAAGACGAATTGTACCCGATCAATATACCATAAGATATAATACGATAAACTTTTATGGGGTAATTATTTTTGACTGACTTAATATTGGTAAAATGGATTTCTCGATGGTGGATAAAGATACCAAAACAAATCAAACGGTTTCTGATACAGCACATACTAGTGTATTTAATTTACCAAGACGAATTGTACCCGATCAATATACCATAAGATATAATACGATAAACTTTTATAGGGGTAATTATTTTTTGACTGACTATATTTAAAATGGATTTTCTCGTGTGATAAAAGATACCAAAACAAAATCAAACGGTTCTGATGACAGCACATACTAGTGTATTTAATTTACCAAGACGAATTGTACCCGATCAATATTACCATAAGATATAATACGAATAAACTTTTATGGCGGTAATTATTTTTTTACTGACTATATTTAAAATTGATTTCTCGATGGTGATAAAAGATACCAAAACAAATCCAAACGGTTTCTGAAGTACAGCAAACATACTAGTGTATTTAATTTACCAAGACGAATTGATATACCCGAATTCAATATACCATAAGATATAATACGATAAACTTTTATGGGTAATTATTTTTTGACTGACTATATTTAAATTGATTTTCCGAATGGTGATTCAAAAGATACCAAAAACCAAATCAAACGGTTTCTGATACAGCACATACTAGTGGTATTTAATTTCCAAGACGAATTGTAACCCGATCAATATAACCCTAAGATACTAATACGATAAACTTTTATGGGGTTAATTATTTTTTGACTGACTATATTTAAAATGGATTTTCTCGATGGTGATTAATAAAGATACCAAAACAAATCAAACGGTTTCTGATACAGCCCATACTATGTGTATTTTAATTTACCAAGACGAATTGTACCTGATCAATATACCATAGATATAATACGATAAACTTTTATGGGGTAATTATTTTTGACTGACTATATTTTAAAATGGATTTTCTCGATGGTGATAAAAAAGATTACCAAAATGAAAATCAAACGGTTTCTGATTACAGCCCATACTAGTGTATTTAATTTACCAAGCACGAATTGTTACCCGATCAATATACCATAAGATAAATAATACGATAAACTTTTATGGGGTTAATTTATTTTTGACTGACTATATTTTAAAATTGATTTTCTCGATGGTGATAAAAGATACCAAAACAAATCAAACGGTTTCTGATACAGCACATACTAGTGTATTTAATTTACCAAGACGAATTGTACCCGACAATATAGCCAGAGACCATAAGCTATAATACGATAAACTTTTATGGGGTAATTATTTTTTGACTGACTATATTTAAAATGATTTTCTCGATGGTGATAAAAGATACCAAAACAAATCAAACGGTTTCGATACAGCACATACTAGTGTATTTAATTTACCAAGACGAATTGTACCCGATCATATACCATAAGATATAATACGATAAACTTTTATGGGGTAAATTATTTTTTGACTGACTATATTTAAAATATGTGTGATTTGTGGGCTCTCGATGGTGATAAAAGATACCAAAACAAATCAAACAGGGACGGTTTCTGATACAGCACTCACCAATCAATACTAGTGTATTTAATTTACCAAACATAGACGAATCGTACCCGATCAATATACCATAAGATATAATACGATAAACTTTTATGGGGTAATTATTTGAGCCGATTGACTGACTATATTAAAAATTGATTTTCTCGATGGTGATAAAAGATACCAAAACAAATCAAACGCTTTTCCCCATCTGATACAGCACATTACTAGTGTATTTAATTTACCAAGACGAATTGTACCCGATCCAAAAAATATACCATAAGATATAATACGATAAACTTTTATGGGGTAATTATTTTTGACTGACTATATTTAAATTGATTTTCTCGATGGTGATAAAAGATACCAAAAACAAATCAAACGGTTTCTGATACAGCACATACTAGTGTATTTTAATTTAACAAGACGGAATTGTACCCGATCAATATACCATAAGATATAATACGATAAACTTTTATGGGGTAATTATTTTTTGACTGACTATATTTAAAATGATTTTCTCGATGGTGATAAAAGATACCAAACAAATCAAACGGTTTCTGATACAGCACATACTAGTGTATTTAATTTACCAAGAGAATTGTACCCGATCAATATACCATAAGATATAATACGATAAACTTTTATGGGGTAATTATTTTTGTTGACACTGACTATATTTAAAATGATTTTCTCGATGGTGATAAAAGATACCAAAACAAATCAAACGGTTTTAGTAACAGCATACGAAGGTATTTAATTTACCAGACGAATTGTAACGATCAATATCCATACGATATATACGATAAACTAGGGGTAATATTTTGACTGACTATATGTAAAATGGATTTCTCGATGGTGATAAAAGAACCAAAACAAATCAAACGGTTCTGATACAGCACATACTAGGTATTTATGTTTTTTTTTTACCAAGACGAATTGTACCCGATCAATATACCAGAAGATATACTACGATAAAAAAAAACCCCCTTTTATGGGGTAATTATTTTGAGACTTTATTTAAAAATTGATTTTGATGGTGATAAAAAGATACCAAAACAAATCAACCGGTTCTGATAAGAACATACTAGTGATTTAACTTTACCAAGACGAATTGTACCGCCTAATTACCTACCGCCTTACTACGATACACTTTTATGGGGATTATTTTTGACTGACTATATTTAAAATTGATTTTATCCCCTCGATGGTGATAAAAGATACCAAAACAAATACCCAACGTACAAACGGTTTCTGATACAGCACATACTAGTGTATTTAATTACCAAGACGAATTGTGTAAAACCCGATCAATATACCATAAGATATAATACGATAAACCTTTATGGGGTAATTATTTTTATGCATGACTGACTATATTAAAATTGATTTTCTCGATGGTGATAAAAGATACCAAAACAAATCAAACGGTTTCTGCTACAGCACATACTAGTGTATTAATTTACCAAGACGAATTGTACCCGATCAATATACCATAAGAACATATATAATACGATAACTTTTATGGGGTAATTATTTTTGACTGACTATATTTAAAATTGATTTTCTCGATGGTGATAAAAGATACCAAAACAAATCAAACGGTATCATTTCTGATACAGCACATACTAGTGTATTTAATTTACCAAGACGAAAAAAATTGTACCCGATCAATATACCATAAGATATAATACGATAAACTTTTAGGGGGTAATTATTTTTGACTGACTATATTTTTTTTTTTGTTTTTTTTTTTTTTTTTAAAAAAAAATGATTTTGCACCCTCGATGGTGATAAAAGATACCAAAACAAATCAAACGGTTTCTGATACAGCACATACTAGTGGCAGAAATATTTAATTTACCGAACGAAGACGCATTGTACCCGATCAATATACCATAAGATATAATACGATAAACTTTTATGGGGTAATTATTTTTTGACTGACTATATTTAAAAGGATTTTCTCGATGGGTGGGGGGGGTTTGGGGGGATAAAGAGTCCCCCAAAACAAATCAAACTGGTTCTGTACAGAACATACTAGTGTATTAATTACCAAGACGAATTGTACCCGATCAGTATACCATAAGCATCTATTACGATAAACTGTTATGGGGAATTATTTTTGAATGAATATATTAGTAATGGCATTTCTCGATGTTGATAAAAGATACCAAACAAATCAAACGGTTTCTGATACAGCACATACTAGTGTATTTAATTTACCAAGACGAATTGCCACAATACCCGATCAATATACCATAAGATATAATACGATAAACTTTTATGGGGTAATTATTTTTTGAATGGCTCACTTATAAATTCAATTACAAGATGGTGATAAAAGTTACCAAAACAAATCAAACGGTTTCTGATACAGCACATACTAGTGTATTTAATTTACCAAGACGAATTGTACCCGATCAATATACCATAAGATATAATACGATAAACTTTTATGGGGTAATTATTTTTTTGACTGACTATATTTAAAATTGATTTTCTCGATGGTGATAAAGATACCAAAACAATCAAACGGTTTCTGATCCAGCACATACTAGTGTATTTAATTTACCAAGACGAATTGTACCCGATCAATATACCATAAGATATAATACGATAAACTTTTATGGGGTAATTATTTTTTGACTGACTATATTAAAATTGATTTTCTCGATGGTGATAAAAGATACCAAAACAAATCAAACGGTTTCTGATACAGCACATACTAGTGTATTTAATTTACCAAGACGAATTGTACCCGGGCGGGATCAATATACCATAAGATATAATACGATAAACTTTATGGGGTAATTATTTTTTTGACTGACTATATTAAAATGGATTTTCTCGATGGTGATAAAAGATACCAAAACAAATCAAACGGTTTCTGATACAGCACATACTAGTGTATTTACTTTACCAAGACGAATTGTACCCGATCAATATACCATCACCACCAGAAGATATAATACGATAAACTTTTATGGGGTATTATTTTTTGACTGACTATATTTAAAATGATTTTCTCGATGGTGATAAAAGATACCAAAACAAATCAAACGGTTTCTGATACAGCACATACTAGTGGTATTTAAGTTACCAAGACGAATTGTACCCGATCAATATACCATAAGATATAATACGATAAACTTTTATGGGGTAATTATTTTTTGACTGACTATATTTAAAATTGATTTTCTCGATGGTGATAAAAGATACCAAAACAAATCAAACGGTTTCTGATACAGGGCCCACCCCCCCCCACATACTAGTGTATTTAATTAACCAATACGAATTGTACCCGATCAATATAGCATAAGATATAGGTGGGGGATACGATAAACTTTTATGGGGTAATTATTTTTGACTGGACAACAAACTATATTTAAAATGGATTTTCTCGATGGTGAAAAAGATACCAAAACAAATCAAACGGTTTCTGATACAGCACATACTAGTGTATTTAATCGCGTGGGTTACCAAATGGGAGACGAATTGTACCCGATCAATATACCATAAGATATAATACGATAACTTTTATGGGGTAATTATTTTTTGACTGACTATATTTAAAAGTGATTTTCTCGATGGTGATAAAAGATACCCAAACAAATCAAACGGTTTCTGATACAGCACATACTAGTGTATTTAATTTACCAAGACGAATTGTACCCGATCAATATACCATAGATATAATACGATAACTTTTATGGGGTAATTATTTTTTGACTGACTATAAGGTTGTTTAAAATTGATTTTCTCGATGGTGATAAAAGATACCAAAACAAATCAAACGGTTTCTGATACAGCACATACTAGTGTATTAATTTACCAAGACGAATTGTACCCGATCAATATACCATAAGATATAATACGATATAGTTTTATGGGGTTATTATTTTTTGACTGACTATATTTAAAATTGATTTTCTCGCTGGTGACAACAGATCCCAAAACAAATCAAACGGATTCTGATACAGCACATACTAGTTTATTTAATTTACCAAGAACGAATTGTACTACTCTTTCCTACACCCCCCGATCAATATACCATAAGATGACGGAGCATAGTACCATACGATCACTGAAACTTTTATGGGGTAATTATTTTTTGACTGACTATATTTAAAATTGTGAATATTTTCTCGTGGTGATAAAAGATACCAAAAACAAATCAAACGGTTTCTGATACAGCACACATCCTGATTAGGCTAATACTAGTGTATTTAATTACCAAGACGAATTGTACCCGATCACTATACCATAAGATATAATAAGATAAACTTTTATGGTGTAATTTTTTTTTGAGTGACTTTATTTAAAATGGATTTTCTCGAGTGCGACTGGTGATAAAAGATACCAAAACAAATCAAACGGTTTCTGATACAGCACATACTAGTGTATTTAATTTACCAAGACGAATTGTACCCGATCAATATACCATAAGATATAATACGATAAACTTTATGGGGTAATTATTTTTTGAATGACTATATTTAAAATTGATTTTCTCGATGGTGATAAAAGATACCAAAACAAATCAAACGGTTTCTGATACAGCACATACTAGTGTATTTAATTTACCAAGACGAATCTACGTTTCAGTGTCTTTCAACCGATCAATATACCATACAGCTATAATACGATAAACTTTTATGGGGTAATATTTTTTGACTGACTATATTGTAAAATCGGGACACACTGTTTTCTCGATGGTGATAAACACGACTACCAAAACCAAATCAAACGTGTTTCTGATACAGCAACATACCTCACTGTGCTTATTTAATTTACCAAGACGAATTGTACCCACGATCAATATACCATAAGATATAATACGATAAACTGCTTTATGGGTGGTGGTAATTATTTTTGAGCTGACTATATTTAAAATGGATTTTTCTCGATGGGATTAAAAGATACCAAATAACAAATCAAACGGTTTCGATACAGCACATACTAGTGTATTTAATTTATCCAAGACGATTGTACCCGATCCAATATACCATAAGATATAATACGATAAACTTTCCCTATGGAGGGTTAATTATTTTGTTGAATGACTATTTATTTAAAATTGATTTTCTAGAGGATGGTAGTGAGAAAGATACCAAAACAAATCAAACGGGTTTCTGATACAGCACCATTGACTAGTGTATTAATTTACCAAGAACGAATTGTACCCGATCAATATACCATAAGTATATAATACGATTAAAACTTTTATTGGGGGTAATTATTTTTTGATGATGATATTTAAAATTGATTTTTCGATGGTGATAAAAGATACCAAAAACAAATCAAACGGTTTCTGATACCAGCACCTACTAGTGTTATTTAATTTACCAAAGGACGAATTGTACCCGATCAATTATACCATAAGATATAATACGAATAAACTTTATGGGGTAATTATTTTTTGACTGACTATATTTAAAATGGATTTTCTCGATGGCGTTGATATTAAAAGATACACAAAACAACATCAAAACGGTTTCTGATACAGCCACATACTAGTGTAGTTTAATTTACCAAGACGAATTGTAGACCCGATCAATATACCATAAAATAATACGAAAATTTTATGGGGTAATTATTTTTGAGACTTATTAAAATTGAATTTCTCGATGGTGATAAAAGGATACCAAACACAAATCAAACGGTTTCGAACAGCACATACTAGATGTATAATTTACCAAGACGAAATGTACCCGATCAATATACCATAAGATATAATACGATAAACTTTTATGGGGGTAATTATTTCTTTGACGGACTATATTTAAAATTGATTTTCTCGATGGTGAATAAAAGATACCAAAACAAATCAAACGGATTTTCTGATACCCAGCACATACTAGTGTATTTAATTTACCAAGATTCGAATTGCTCCCGATCAATATACCATTAAGATTATTAATACGATTAAACTTTTATGCGGGTAATTATTTTTTGATGACTATATTTAAAATAATTTTCTGCGATGGTGATAAAAGCATACCAAAACACAAAATCAAACGGTTTCTGATTACAGCACATACTAGTGTATTTTAATTTACCAAGGACGAGGGATTTGTACCGATCAATATACCATAAGATATAATACGATAAAACTTTTATGGGGGGTGGTAATTATTTTTTGGACTGACTATATTTTAAAATTGATTTTCTCGATCTGGTGATAAAAAGATACCAAAACCAAATCAAACGGTTTCTGATATACAGCACATAATAGTGTATTTAATTTACCAAGACGAATTGTACCCGATCAATATACCATAAGATATTAATACGATAAACTTTTATGGGGTAATTATTTTTTGACTGGGGGAACTATATTTAAAATTGATTTTCTCGATGGTGATAAAAGATACCAAAACAACCCCCCGTCCATCACCCCCCCCCCCCCCACGGTTTCTGATACAGCACCATTACTAGTGTAATTTAATTTACCAAGGCGAATTGTACCCGATCAATATACATAAGTCATCTAATACGAATTAAACTTCCGTGTATGGGGGTAGATTATTTTTTGACTGACTATATTTAAAATTGATTTTCTCGATGTGTGATAAAAGATACCAAAACAAATCAAACGGGTTTCTGATTACAGCACATACTAGTTGTATTTAATTTACCACGGGGAGAAGAATTGTAACACCGATCAATATACCATAAGAGATAATACGATTAAACTTTATGTTCGGGTAATTATCTTTTTGACTGACATATATTTAAAATTGATTTTCTCGATGGGTGATACAAAGATACCAAAACAAATCAAACGGTTTCCTGATACAGCACATACTAGTGTATTAATTTACCAAAGAACGAATTGTACCCGATCCAAATATACCATAAGATATAATACGATTAAAACTTTTATGGGGTAATTATTTTTGACTGACTATATTTAAAATTGAAGTTTCCGAGGTGATAAAAGATACCAACACAAATTCAAACGGTTTCTGATACAGCAAATACTAGTGTATTAAGTTACCAAGACGAATGTACCCGATCAAATACCATACGGATAATACGATAACTTTTATGGTGGTAATTATTTTTTTCGACTGACTACTATTAAATGGATTTCTCGATGGTGATTAAAAGATACCAAAAACAAAATCAAACGGTTTCTGATACAGCAACCATACTTAGTGTATTTAATTTACCAAGACGAATTGTACCCGATACAATATACCATAAGATATAATACCGATTTAAACTTTTATGGGGTAGGTACTTATTTTTTGACCTGGACTATATTTAAACATGGGCTTGCTTTTCCTCGATGGTGATAAAAGACTACCAAAACAAATCAAACGGTTTCTGATACAGCAACATACTAGTGTATTTAATTTACCAAGGGACGAATTGTTACCCGATCAATATACCATAAGATATAATACGATAAAACTTTTATGGGGTAATTATTTTTTGACTGACTATATTTAAAATTGATTTTCTCGATGGTGATAAAAGGATACCAAAACAAATCAAACGGTTTCTGATCAGCACATACTAGTGTTGTCATCTTAAGTACCAAGACCGAAATTGTACCAGATCAATATACCATAAGATATAATACGATAAACTTTATGGGGTAATTATTTTTTGGACCTGACTATATTTAAAATTGATTTTCTCGATGGTGATAAAAAGATACCAAAACAAATCAAACGGTTTCTGATACTAGCACATACTAGTGTATTTAATTTACCAAGGGAACGAATTGTACACGATCCAATATACCATTAGATATAATACGAATTAAAACTTTATGGGGTAATTATTTTGTGACTGACTATATTTAAAATTGATTTCTCGATGGTGATAAAAGATACAAAACAAATCAAAACGGTTTTCTGATACAGCACATGACTAGTGTATTTTAATTTACCAAGACGAAATTGTACCCGATCATATACCATAAGATATAATTACGATAAACTTTTATGGTCCGGTAATTATTTTTTGGACTGACTATATTTTACAAATTGGACTTTTTCTCGATGGTGATAAAATATACCAAAACAAATCAAAACGGTTTCTGATACAGCACATACTAGGTTATATTAATTTACCAAGGACGAATTGTACACCGATCAATATACCAAAGATATAATACGATAAACTTTTATGGGGTAATTATTTTTTTGACTGACTATATTTAAAATGATTTTCTCGATGGTGATATTAAAAGATACCAAAAACAAATCAAACGGTTTCTGATTACAGCACATTACTAGTGTATTTGAATTTACCAGACAGAATGGTACCCGATCACATGATACCATAAGATATAATACGATTAAACTTTTTATGGGGTAATATATTTTTGACTGACTATATTTAAAATTGGATTTTCTCGATGGTGATAAAAGATACCAAAACAAATCAAAACTGGTTTTCTGATACAGCACATATAGTGTTATTTAATTTACCAAGGGACGAATTGTACCCGATCACATTACCATAAGATATAATACGATAAAACTTTTATGGGGGTAATTATTTTTTTGACTGATCTATATTTACAAAATGATTTTCTCGATGGTGATAAAAGATACCACCAAAACAACAAATCAACACGGTTTCTGATACAGCACATTACTAGTGTATTTAATTTACCAAAGACAGAATTGACGAAATTGAACGATCAATATACCATTAAGATATAATACGATAAACTTTTATGGGGTAATTATTTTTTGACTGGACTGATATTTAAAAATGATTTGTCTCTGATTGGTGATAAAAGATACCAAAACAAATCAAACGGTTTCTGATACAGCACATACTAGGTTATTTAATTTACCAAGACGGAATTGTACCGATCAATATACCATAAGATATACTACGATAAACTTTTATGGGGGTAATTATTTGGATCTGACTGACTATATTTAAAATGGATTTTCTCACGATGGTGAATTAAACCGATACCAAAACAACATCAAACGGTTTCTGATTACAGCACATACTAGTGTATTTAAAATTTACAAGACGAATTGTAGACGATTCAATATACACATAAAGATATTAATACGATAAACTTTTATGGGGTAAATTAGTTTTTGACTGATATATTTAAAATGGATGTTTCTGATGGTTGATTAAAAGATACCAAAACAAATTCAAACGGTTTCTGATACAGCACATACTAGTGTATTTAATTTAACCAAGACGAATTGTACCGATCAATATACCATAAGATATAATACGATAAACTTTTGTGGGGTAATTATTTTTGACTGACTATATTTTAAAATTGATTTTCTCGATGGTGATACAAAGATTACCAAAACAAATCAAAACGGTTTCTGTGATACAGCACATACTAGTGTATTTAATTTACCAAGCGAATTGTACCCGATCAAATATTTTACCATAAGAATCTACGATAAAATTTTATGGGGTAATTATTTTTTGCACGACTATATTTTTAAAAGGATTTTCTCGATGGTGAATAAAAATACCAAAAACAAATCAAAACGGTTTCTGATACAAGCACATTACTAGTGTATTTAATTTACCAAGACGCCCACCCCCCCCAACCCCCCCAACCCCCACCCACCCCACCCCCACCACCCCACCCCCCCCCCCCCCACCCCCCCCCCCCCCCCCGCCCCCCCCCCCCCCCCCCCCCCCCCCCCCCCCCCCCCCCCCCCCCCCCCCCCCCCCCCCCCCCCCCCCCCCCCCCCCCCCCCCCCCCCCCCCCCCCCCCCCCCCCCCCCCCCCCCCCCCCCAAAACCACCCCCCCCCCCCCACCCCGCCCCGCACCCCCCCCCCACGCCCCCCCCCCCCCCCAAACCCCACCCCCCACACCCCTTTCCCCACACAAAAAAAAAAACAACCCCCCCCCCCCCAACAGCCCCCCCCCCCCCCACACACAAAAAAAACAGCACAAAAACACAAAAATTGTACCCGATCAGATCTACCATAAGATATAATACGATAAACTTTTATGGGGTAAATTATTTTTTGACTGAACTTATTTAAAATGGATTTTCTCGATGGTGATAAAAAGATACCAAAACAAAATCAAACGGTTTCTGATACAGGCACATACTGAGTGTATTTAATTTTACCCAAGACCGAATTGTACCCGATCAATATACCATAAGGATATAAGACGATAAAACTTTTATGGGGTAATTATTTTTTGATCTGACTATATTTAAAAGGATTTTCTCGATGCGTGATAAAAGATACCAACAAACAAAATCAAACGGTTTCTGATACAGCACATACTAGTGTAATTTAATTTACCAAGACGAAGTGTACCCGATCACTATACCATAAGATATAATACGATAAACTTTTATGGGGTAATTATTTTTTGACTGACTATATTTTAAAAGATTTTCTCGATGGTGATAAAAGGATACCAAAACAAATCAAACGGTTCGATACAGTCACTACTAGTGTATTAATTTACCAAGACGAATTGTACCCGATCAATATCCCAATAAGATATTAATACGCTTAAACTTTTTCATGGGGTAATTATTTTTGACCGGACTAATTTAAAATTGATTTTCTCGATGGTGATTTAAAAGTACCAAAACAAATTCAAACGGTTTCTGATACAGCACATATTAGGTATTTATTTACCAAGCGAATGTACCCGATCAACTAGTACCATAAGTATAATCGATAAAATTTTTGGGGTAATTATTTTTGGACTGACTATATTTAAAATTGATTTTTCTCGATGTGATAAAGATGTACCAAAAACAAAATCAAACGGTTTGATTTTCTCGATGGTGATAAAAGATACCAAAACAAAATCAACGGGTTTCTGATTACAGTCACATACTATTGTACATTAATACCAAGCCGAATGTACCCGATCAATATACATAAGATATAAATACGATAATAATTTTATGGGTAATTTTTTTGACTGCACTATATTTAAAATGGATTTCTCGATGGTGATAAAAGATACCAAAACAAATCAAAACGGTTTCTGATTACAGGCACATACAGTGTATTTAATTTACCAAGACGAATTGTACCCGATAAATATACCATAAATATAATACGATAAACTTTTTATGGGGTAAAATTATTTTTTTTTTTTTTTTTGCTGACTAATTTTAAAAATGGATTTTCCCCCCCCCCCCCCCCGGATGGTGATAAAAGATACAAACAAATCAAAACGGTTTATGATACAGCACTACTAGTGTATTAATTTACCAAGAACGAATTGTACCCGCTCAATATACATAAGATATATACGATAAACTTTATGGGGTAATTATATTCTTTTTGACTGACTATATTTAAAATGGATTTTCTCGATGAGTGATAAAAGCTACCAAAACACAATCAAACGGTTTCTGATACAGCACATACTAGTGTATTTAATTTACCAAGACGGAATGTACCGATCAATATTACCAAAGAATAAACGATAAACTTTTAATGGGGTAATTATTTTTTGACTGCTATATTTAAAATTGATTTCTCGATGGTGATATAAAAGATAAAAAAACAACAAACGGTGTCTGATACCGCCAAATAATAGTGTATTATTTACAAGACGAATTGTACCCGTCATATACCATAAAGATATAATACGATAAAACTTTTGTTTTTAATTTGGGGTGGTAATTATTTTTGACTGACTATATTTACAAATGGATTTTTTCGATGGTGAAAAAGATACCAAAACAAATCAAACGGTTTTTCTGATCAGCTACATTAATAGTGATTAATTTTACCAAGAGAATTGTACACGAAAAATATACCATAAGATCTAATACGATAAAATTTTAGGAGGTACTATTTTTGATGACTATATTTAAAATGGATTTCTCGATGGTGATAAAAGAATACCAAAAACAAATCAAACGGTTTTGATACAGCCAATACTAGTGTATTTATTACCAAGACGATTGACCGATCAATATCACCATAAGTATAATACGATAAACTGTATGGAGGTAATTATTTTTTGACTGACTATATTTAAAAATTTGCTTTCTTCACGATGGTGATAAAGTACCAACACAAATCAAACGGTTTCTGATACCAGCACATAATAGTGTATTTATACCAAGCGAATTGTACCCGATCAATTCCGATCAATATACCATAAGATATAATACGATAAAATTTTATGGGGTAATTATTGTTTGGACGGAATATATTTAAAATTGATTTTCTCGATGTGATAAAAGATACCAAAAACAAATCACACGGTTTGATTTTCCGTCGATGGTGCTAAAAAGATACCAAACAAAATCAAACGGTTTCTGAGACAGCACTACTATGGTATTTAATTTTACCAACGAATTGTACCGATCAATATACCATCAGATATAATACGATAAACTTTTATGTGGGTAATTATTTTTTTGATGACTATATGTAAAAGGGAATTTTCGCGATGGTGATAAAAAGTACCAAAACAAATCAAAACGGTTTCTGATAAAGCACTATAGTGTATTTAATTTACAAGACGAAGTGTACCCGATCAATATACCATAAGATCTAGATACGAATAAATTTTATGGGGTACTTTATTTTGACTGCTATATTTAAATGGATTTTTCTCGATGGTGATAAAAGATACCAAAACAAATCAAACGGTTTCTGCTAAGCACCATCCTAGTGTATTTAATTACAGACGAATGTACCGATCAATTATTACCATAAGAATAATACGATAAACTTTATGGGGTCAATATTTTTGATGACTATATTTAAATGGAATTTTCTCGATGGTGATTAAAAGATACCAAAAAACAAATCAACGGTTATGATACAGACATACTAGTGTATTTAATTTACCAAGAAGAATGGTAACCCGACATATACAATCAGGATATAATACGATACACTTTATGGGGTAATTATTTTGACGACTCTATTAAAAATGGATTTTCTCGATGGTGATAAAACAGTACCAAAACAATCAAACGGTTTCTGATACAGCACATTACTAGTGTATTTAATACCAAGACGAATGTACCGATCAATATACCCATAAGATATAATACGTAAAATTTTATGGGGTAATTATTTCTTGAATTCTGAATATTTTAAAAGGATTTTTCTCGATGGTGATAAAAGAATACCAAAAAAAATATCCAACGGTTTTGATACAGAACATAATAGTGTATTTTAATTTACCAGCGAATTGTACCGATCAATATACCATAAGATATAATACGTCAACTTTTCTGGGGTAAATTTATTTTTTGGAACTGACTATATTTAAATAAAAATGGATTTTCTCGATGGTGATTAAAAGATACCAAAAACAAAATCAAACGGTTTCTGATACAGCACATACTAGTGTATTTAATTTACCAAGACGAATTGTACCCGATCAATATACCATAAGATATAATACGATAAACTTTTATGGGGTAATTATTTTTTGACTGACTATATTTAAAATGGATTTTCTCGATGGTGATAAAAGATACCAAAACAAATCAAACGGTTTCTGATACAGCACATACTAGTGTATTTAATTTACCAAGACGAATTGTACCCGATCAATATACCATAAGATATAATACGATAAACTTTTATGGGGTAATTATTTTTTGACTGACTATATTTAAAATGGATTTTCTCGATGGTGATAAAAGATACCAAAACAAATCAAACGGTTTCTGATACAGCACATACTAGTGTATTTAATTTACCAAGACGAATTGTACCCGATCAATATACCATAAGATATAATACGATAAACTTTTATGGGGTAATTATTTTTTGACTGACTATATTTAAAATTGATTTTCTCGATGGTGATAAAAGATACCAAAACAAATCAAACGGTTTCTGATACAGCACATACTAGTGTGATTAATTTACCAAGACGAATTGTACCCGATCAATATACCATAAGATATAATACGATAAACTTTTATGGGGTAATTATTTTTTGACTGACTATATTTAAAATGGATTTTCTCGATGGTGATAAAAGATACCAAAACAAATCAAACGGTTTCTGATACAGCACATACTAGTGTATTTAATTTACCAAGACGAATTGTACCCGATCAATATACCATAAGATATAATACGATAAACTTTTATGGGGTAATTATTTTTTGACTGACTATATTTAAAATGATTTTCTCGCTGGTGATAAAAGATACCAAAACAAATCAAACGGTTTCTGATACAGCACATACTAGTGTATTTAATTTACCAAGACGAATTGTACCCGATCAATATACCATAAGATATAATACGATAAACTTTTATGGGGTAATTATTTTTTGACTGACTATATTTAAAATGGATTTTCTCGATGGTGATAAAAGATACCAAAACAAATCAAACGGTTTCTGATACAGCACATACTAGTGTATTTAATTTACCAAGACGAATTGTACCCGATCAATATACCATAAGATATAATACGATAAACTTTTATGGGGTAATTATTTTTTGACTGACTATATTTAAAATGGATTTTCTCGATGGTGATAAAAGATACCAAAACAAATCAAACGGTTTCTGATACAGCACATACTAGTGTTATTAATTTACCAAGACGAATTGTACCCGATCAATATACCATAAGATATAATACGATAAACTTTTATGGGGTAATTATTTTTTGACTAACTATATTTAAAATGGATTTTCTCGATGGTGATAAAAGATACCAAAACAAATCAAACGGTTTCTGATACAGCACATACTAGTGTATTTAATTTACCAAGACGAATTGTACCCGATCAATATACCATAAGATATAATACGATAAACTTTTATGGGGTAATTATTTTTTGACTGACTATATTTAAAATGGATTTTCTCGATGGTGATAAAAGATACCAAAACAAATCAAACGGTTTCTGATACAGCACATACTAGTGTATTTAATTTACCAAGACGAATTGTACCCGATCAATATACCATAAGATATAATACGATAAACTTTTATGGGGTAATTATTTTTTGACTGACTATATTTAAAATGGATTTTCTCGATGGTGATAAAAGATACCAAAACAAATCAAACGGTTTCTGATACAGCACATACTAGTGTATTTAATTTACCAAGACGAATTGTACCCGATCAATATACCATAAGATATAATACGATAAACTTTTATGGGGTAATTATTTTTTGACTGACTATATTTAAAATGGATTTTCTCGATGGTGATAAAAGATACCAAAACAAATCAAACGGTTTCTGATACAGCACATACTAGTGTATTTAATTTACCAAGACGAATTGTACCCGATCAATATACCATAAGATATAATACGATAAACTTTTATGGGGTAATTATTTTTGACTGACTATATTTAAAATGGATTTTCTCGATGGTGATAAAAGATACCAAAACAAATCAAACGGTTTCTGATACAGCACATACTAGTGTATTTAATTTACCAAGACGAATTGTACCCGATCAATATACCATAAGATATAATACGATAAACTTTTATGGGGTAATTATTTTTTGACTGACTATATTTAAAATGGATTTTCTCGATGGTGATAAAAGATACCAAAACAAATCAAACGGTTTCTGATACAGCACATACTAGTGTATTTAATTTACCAAGACGAATTGTACCCGATCAATATACCATAAGATATAATACGATAAACTTTTATGGGGTAATTATTTTTTGACTGACTATATTTAAAATTGATTTTCTCGATGGTGATAAAAGATACCAAAACAAATCAAACGGTTTCTGATACAGCACATACTAGTGTATTTAATTTACCAAGACGAATTGTACCCGATCAATATACCATAAGATATAATACGATAAACTTTTATGGGGTAATTATTTTTTGACTGACTATATTTAAAATGGATTTTCTCGATGGTGATAAAAGATACCAAAACAAATCAAACGGTTTCTGATACAGCACATACTAGTGTATTTAATTTACCAAGACGAATTGTACCCGATCAATATACCATAAGATATAATACGATAAACTTTATGGGGTAATTATTTTTTGACTGACTATATTTAAAATTGATTTTCTCGATGGTGATAAAAGATACCAAAACAAATCAAACGGTTTCTGATACAGCACATACTAGTGTATTTAATTTACCAAGACGAATTGTACCCGATCAATATACCATAAGATATAATACGATAAACTTTTATGGGGTAATTATTTTTTGACTGACTATATTTAAAATGGATTTTCTCGATGGTGATAAAAGATACCACAACAATTCAAACGGTTGCTGATACAGCACATACTATGTATTTAATTTACCAAGACGAATTGTACCCGATCAATATACCATAAGATATAATACGATAAACTTTTATGGGGTAATTATTTTTGACTGACTATATTTAAAATGGATTTTCTCGATGGTGATAAAAGATACCAAAACAAATCAAACGGTTTCTGATACAGCACATACTAGTGTATTTAATTTACCAAGACGAATTGTACCCGATCAATATACCATAAGATATAATACGATAAACTTTTATGGGGTAATTATTTTTTGACTGACTATATTTAAAATGGATTTTCTCGATGGTGATAAAAGATACCAAAACAAATCAAACGGTTTCTGATACAGCACATACTAGTGTATTTAATTTACCAAGACGAATTGTACCCGATCAATATACCATAAGATATAATACGATAAACTTTTATGGGGTAATTATTTTTTGACTGACTATATTTAAAATGGATTTCTCGATGGTGATAAAAGATACCAAAACAAATCAAACGGTTTCTGATACAGCACATACTAGTGTATTTAATTTACCAAGACGAATTGTACCCGATCAATATACCATAAGATATAATACGATAAACTTTTATGGGGTAATTATTTTTTGACTGACTATATTTAAAATGGATTTTCTCGATGGTGATAAAAGATACCAAAACAAATCAAACGGTTTCTGATACAGCACATACTAGTGTATTTAATTTACCAAGACGAATTGTACCCGATCAATATACCATAAGATATAATACGATAAACTTTTATGGGGTAATTATTTTTTACTGACTATATTTAAAATGGATTTTCTCGATGGTGATAAAAGATACCAAAACAAATCAAACGGTTTCTGATACAGCACATACTAGTGTATTTAATTTACCAAGACGAATTGTACCCGATCAATATACCATAAGATATAATACGATAAATCTTTATGGGGTAATTATTTTTTGACTGACTATATTTAAAATGGATTTTCTCGATGGTGATAAAAGATACCAAAACAAATCAAACGGTTTTCTGATACAGCACATACTAGTGTATTTAATTTACCAAGACGAATTGTACCCGATCAATATACCATAAGATATAATACGATAAACTTTTATGGGGTAATTATTTTTTGACTGACTATATTTAAAATGGATTTCTCGATGGTGATAAAAGATACCAAAACAAATCAAACGGTTTCTGATACAGCACATACTAGTGTATTTAATTTACCAAGACGAATTGTACCCGATCAATATACCATAAGATATAATACGATAAACTTTTATGGGGTAATTATTTTTTGACTGACTATATTTAAAATGGATTTTCTCGATGGTGATAAAAGATACCAAAACAAATCAAACGGTTTCTGATACAGCACATACTAGTGTATTTAATTTACCAAGACGAATTGTACCCGATCAATATACCATAAGATATAATACGATAAACTTTTATGGGGTAATTATTTTTTGACTGACTATATTTAAAATGGATTTTCTCGATGGTGATAAAAGATACCAAAACAAATCAAACGGTTTCTGATACAGCACATACTAGTGTATTTAATTAGCAAGACGAATTGTACCAGTTCCATATACCCTAAGATATAATACGATAAACTTTTATGGGGTAATTATTTTTGAATGAATATATTTTAAAATGGATTTCTCGAAGGTGATAAAAGATACCAAAACAAATCAAACGGTTTCTGATACAGCACATTATTTAATTTACCAAGACGAATTGTACCCGATCAATATACCATAAGATATAATACGATAAACTTTTATGGGGTAATTATTTTTTGACTGACTATATTTAAAATGGATTTTCTCGATGGTGATAAAAGATACCAAAACAAATCAAACGGTTTCTGATACAGCACATACTAGTGTATTTAATTTACCAAGACGAATTGTACCCGATCAATATACCATAAGATATAATACGATAAACTTTTATGGGGTAATTATTTTTTGACTGACTATATTTAAAATGGATTTTCTCGATGGTGATAAAAGATACC
>JARQAB010000230.1:0-47948 GCA_036172955.1 Meloidogyne arenaria
GGGTCCACATGAGTCTCAAAAAGTTATGGCCAATGTTCGCAAATGTCGCAAAATTTTATGAGACTCTAACGTCCCGAGGAATTTTTTTAAAATTTTTCTGAGAAAGGATTTGGACTCAGCGCATGTTAGAGTACCATATAGCTCTTTTTGTGAAAAAAATAAAAAAATTTTGTCCCGTCAAAATTTATTCCCCAAATTTGAGACTCAAAATTTAACAAAATATTTAAAAATTCATAACTCCCCAAAAATAAACCCTTTTGAAACATTTTAAAAGCTTAATATATAGCAAAAATTCTGCTCTATTTTATAAAAATATTTATAACCCCCCTCAGCCTCGATATACCCCAAAAAATTTTAAAAAACCGAAAAATTTTGTATTTTGAAAAAATCGACCCTACCAGGCCTCGGGTGAAATTTTACAAAAATTTAAATAGCTCAAAAAATTTGTAATTTTTTGCTCTATTTTATAACTTTAATTCGTTTGGCTACGACAAAATCCCGCCATGTTATGGCCAATTTAAATTTCACCCAAAAAATTCAAAAGGGGTACCCCTTCAAAAATGGGTAAAAAATTCGACCTCGAGAAAAATATGTTTTATGGTGCTCCAATAGGTGCTGAACTCGAATCCGAACTCGTTTATTTTTAAAAATTTTTTCCTCGGAGATATACTCAAAAAACCGACCACTTTTGGCCCCAAAAATGCCACTTTTTTGAGTATAACTTTCCCAGACTCAAGTGTACCCCCAACAAAGTATATATTTTTAGAGGTTTCAAGGGACGCTCTACAAGATAGGATACTCAAATCGAGTTTCAATTCACGCGTTAAAAAGTCAATTTTGGCGAGGTCACCTTGGTGCCCATAACTATGTCAGGAAAAAATCTCAGACTCTTGTGTCCCCCAACAAAATTGTAGTACATTTAGTGCCCTATTATACCAAAAAAGAGTTGAAACCGTTTGCCCAAGTTTAACCACTTTTATAATTACATTCCATGGGAGCCTCCCTTCACGTTAGGGGTTTTGGACATTTTGGACCTTTGGCATTCTATAACTTTGCCCAAAATGGTCAGAAAAAATCAAACCAAATTTTTTCAGACTCCCCACATGGAGACCTATCGAATGGCATATAGTTTGTAAATTGTCGTTGAGTTTCGTCGGACACCATGTGTCATTTTTGGACGAGATGTACAATTTTTAGCCAAGGCCACAGCCTCAGACGTTGATCCCAGGCCTCCCAATTTTTTCCTACGATATAGTACACATCCTGACTTAGGGCCCTCGCCCCAACCACTTTTTGATCCAACTTTTCCCCTCCGAGTTATTTCCATTTGAAAAACCACCCATGGCCGTTTCAGTGCGAAAACGACGTTTCAGGGCCGAGGTCATAATTTTCCTGAATAGCCCGCAAAAAGTTGTAGGACTAAAGTACAACTCAAAAAATTCCCCGGCCTTCGGCCGGGGCGCAGGAGTTTTTGAAAGCCCATTTCCCCCCAAAAATAGGGGCACTACCAAGATTTTTATTAAATATATAACTAGCTCTGGGTTACGTATGCGATGGCGGCGTTGTGCGTATGCAATTCCTATTAGGATACTCTGGCTGTTTAGTTTGGGGTGCCCGTTGGAAAGCCTAACGGCTTTGGGGCGCGCTTCGCGCGCTGCTAGAAACAGTTCATTCTTTTCATAATTTAAACCATCCCGTTTTTTACCGTGCTTAGCCATTGTTGTATAACATTTTGTAATTATACAACAATGCCCAGGGTACACCACGTGGAGGTGCACGGAGGTAAACGGGCAAACCCTGTACCCCGTGGGAGGGACCCCACCCCAAAAGAAATAATAAATAAATAAATAAATAAATAATAAAAATCCCCCAAATAATTAAAATAATTAAAATAAACTTAAAAACAAACAAAAAACAATGAAATACTCAACCGGTCAGCATAAAGCCTCCCGTGCGATTATGCCCCTATTGGACATAAAAGTGAATAATAAATAAAAAAAATAAATCATTAAACAACAATGAAATACTCAACCGGTCAGCATAAAGCCTCCCGTGCGATTATGCCCCTATTGGACATAAAAGTGAATAATAAATAAAAAAAAAAAATCAATAAACAACAATGAAATACTCAACCGGTCAGCATAAAGCCTCCCGTGCGATTATGCCCCTATTGGACATAAAAGTGAATAATAAATAAAAAAAATTATTAAACAACAATGAAATACTCAACCGGTTGGCATAAAGCCTCCCGTGCGATTATGCCCCTATTGGACATAAAAGTGAAAAAAATAAAATTAAAGCTCAAAACTATAAAAATAATTAAACAAATAAAATACTATTTAAAAAACAACCCCAAAAATACTAAGTTTTAAATAATACAATCCCAAAAACCTTCTCATAAAGAATAATATAAAAAACATCAATAACAAATAAACCAAATCAAAAAACAGCTTACACCAATATTACGAGAAATATACCCATTTCTATCAAAATATTCCAAAAAATATAATCAGCTCCCAATCAAAAACAAAACAAATCTTATTTTATATACTATAATTAAACACTCCACTAAAAATACCAATTATACTTTAATTAAACACAACATTCAATAAACTAAAATAATAGACACAACCAAATAAATTTTAAATAAAAAACAATTCGGATCAAAAGTAAATAATTCATACCCCAAATAAAATAATAAATATAAAACCAAAAAACCCTTCCACAACAAATATATACAGAACCAAAAGTAATATCACAATACAACATTCAAGAAAAACCAAAAAAGCTCAACAAAAAACTTTTTAAATTAAACCTAATCAAAAGTAATTCCATTGGCAACTACATTTCTTATTGGAATACTTCCATCATTATTTGGTTTTTTAGGAGCAAAAATTTTAATAAAATCACCACTTCGGCCACGTGATAAGGCTGTATATAATTGCCCGTGGGCAAAGGGCTCGTCATTAAAATCAATACCCAAACGCTCACAAGTTTGCCCTTGAGCTTTAGTGATTGTCATACAAAAAGCAACCTTACAGGAAACTGAAATCGTTCGAAGCTTACTGCATCAGGATTATTATCAACAAATTGATTTCTTGTACGACAAATGCCAACTTTAAAACCATGATCAGATCCAATATTTATTGTCTCTGCTTCTATAAGATTCGATTGTAAATTAGTTACAATTAGTCTCGTTCCATTACACAACGATTTTTGTGTGTTTAAATTTTGAAGCAATACGATTACGGAGCCCACTTTGAGCTTGAGACTATGAGCTGGCATTCCATTTGGAGTGATACGATTTAATGTTGCAACGTCATATTCAGCAGCATTATAAGCCAAAGGATTTTCACCTGTCGGATTGTCAATAGATAAATATTCGACCTCTGGTGAATCAATCATGTCTATAATTTCACAATTAATAGAATCAACAACCCTATTTGTTGGTGCTAAAATTAATCTTTTCAATAATTCATTACTTGCTACAGCAAACCCTTGATCAAAAACAAAATCATATAATTCTTGTCGTGAATTGACTATCATATTTGGTGGAATATTAACTAAATCACCGATAGTTCCGGTACCAATACTATAAAGCCAATCCTTAAATTGAATTTCCGAAGGAATCACTCTCATATTTTGCACAAGTCTAAATTTTTGGAAAAGGGATACAAATGTGAGGATTGAATGCAAGCAGCAACAGAAGCACCAGGGGAAGCAGAATCAGCAACTGGTAAAGATTGCTTCCAGTCTCCTGAAAGTATCACAACTTTCCCAGCAAAAGGATGGGTTTTATTTTGAGGAACCATAGTACGACACAATTGGTCTACATTTTCAAACACAGTCTTATTTAACATGGTTATCTCATCAATAATAATGACATCACATTCTATAATTCTTCTCCCAAAAAAGCTGTCAAACTTTACCAAAGGAAGTTTTCCCGGTTCAACATTAATCCCGAAACGAAAAGCAGAGTGAAATGTCATACCCCCTGCATAAAACTTTGTAGAAGCAATACCCGTTGAGGCGGTTGGTAAAACTTTTAAATTTAACTGCCTAAGTTGGTAAAGAACATAATTTAATAAGAATGTTTTGCCTGTACCCCCATCTCCTGACAAATAAAAATATTTATTAACAGAATTAGGGTCAAAAACAGCATCGCGAATCATATTAAAGAAAGTATTTTGTTCAGTATTTAAATTTGCCCTTTCTAAATTAGAGGTATCTAATGTTTCATCGGGCTCATCACTGTTAACAGTGTTCGGAAAGAAAAAATCGTCTAACGCCCTATCTGGGTCATTTAAGATTGAATTATTAGGCGAAGGAAGACCAAAATCATCCATAGAACGCCCATTACTTAACAAATATCTCTCAATGATAGCTAATGCTCTATCAATACGTAAAAGTTTTTCATTTTCTGAACACCGTCTCCTATCATACATCTGATCCTTAAACATTTCCCACAAAACATAACCATCAATAACACACCGTTCTGTTCCCCCAAATACAAGAATATTTGCGAACAATTGCCTCATCTGTGAGGGATTAAATGAAAAAGAGGCCTCCCTCAACGTACGTTCCCAAACCCCATTATCTTCAAAAAGTCCCCTTAAGCGTGCAGCATCTGCAAAAGTAGTACATACTTGACCATTAAATGTTTTTAGTTCTTCTGGATCCCCAGGAAAATGCTTAGTTAGAACATACAAAGCAAAGAGTTCAGGTTCACGTGGTGATACAGGATAAATTCTCCCTATAATCGGTTTAGTTATTTTTCTAATTTCAGCCATTCTCCTTTTATGCCACACCTTTTCTTTGCTATCAAATGAATATGTTTCAGGTAAAACTTCAAAAAGTATATTTTTAATAAAGGGATTATTTATATTCTTTCGCCATAAGTTCCAGTAAGCAGTAAGATGTGTATCTGGAAGAATGCCTTCTTCAACGTTAGCAAGAACCTCAGGAGCAGTTTTAGAATTAAAAACTAATTTTTGGTTACCCGGCAAATGAATTTTCAAACCTATAACAGTGTGTGAAAGAAAGGCATACTTATATCCCATTACTCGCGAAAAAGCCTCGGTTGGACTACGATAAATCATTTTAGCGTATTGTGCAGGTTCATCAACATTGATTAGGCCATCTACAGCACTACGGACATAGGAAAAACTGTTACCTTTAAACGGATATTTTAAGGCATATTTTAAATTGTCAGATTGTCCATACGCAAATTCAAGATTATGGTGACAATGAAACATGACAAGAATAAATGGGTTATAAGCTACTACACGAGAATTATCATATTTAACTTTAATCCTACCTCTTTTAATTTCTAACGTTTCACCGCCGTCTGCCGGACTCGGACGCCTATATTCGGCTGGTTTGTTGGCGTGTAAAATGGTAAATTTACTGAAAGGTTTTGGAAAGCCTTTCTTACAGTTACCCCTATTATTACGACAATGTGACCCACAATCATGAAACTGATGCTTAGGTAACAGTTCACGCACCTTGCGTAAAAAATTTGCCCAAACAGACTTATCATTTGCAGTTGGTTCTGGTGGAATATGTGCCCAAATTAAATTTTCTACATTTTCAGGCGTAGCAGGAATATCAGTACAATATACTCTATGCAAATGTGGACCGCCTACTCTTTTCTGAAACTCACGACTTTCACCAAAGCCTAGAATGTTACCAAGAATATGCTTCTTTTCTAATAGATAATGAAGTTTTCTAAGTTTATCTTCGTAAATACGACAAGTAATATCAAATCTATCAACAACTTTTTGATTAGCCCGTAATAAATTTCTTTGAATTTCAGGCCACCTGGGATTGCAGGTAAAAGTAAACATAAATGAACAAAACCCAGTTTTACGAGTCCGGGCCATTATTGCAGTTGCATTATAAAACATCTCCTGAAAATATGGGCGTGTCCCGGGGTGATATTTCCTAAACGCAACAATGTGACCAAGATCAGAAACAGACTTAGCACCGCAATCTCTTTGCAACCATCTAAGAGCATCTGGAGGATATGTAGCACGCAAATCCATATCGTCTCTTCTTAAATAATTAGCAACAGAGGAATCTATTCTAGCATTATAATCTAACACAAACTTTTGACTCAAACCGCCACCTGCGTTCCAAATATTATGGTAATCTTCATTTCTACGCAAAGCAAGGCGATATTTAATGTAAGCCCTAACAGAAATATTTTTTTTATTAGAATTTTCAGCATCATCATCAGACGAATCATCGTTTATGGCATTTAAATTATTTTTATTCAAAGGTATTTTTGCATGATAACCATCATCGCCACAAGGAAAAAGAATGGGATAACATAATGTGTCTGTTAAAGGATGATTAGGAGCAAAAGTAAACAAATGACCTTCAAGATCTGTAATATAGATGCCTTTAACTTGTGGTAATTCATCGGCTTCAGTACAAATCGAAAATAAAGTCTCTTCTGTAGGCAGATTAACTTGCCTAGGATGATCAGAAGGATCACGAACAATAACAGGCGCATCCCTCTCTTCTAACAATACAAGCCTATAATACTTAACAGAATCAAGACCATCCGAGTGTAATTTATCCAAGTATTGAGCATGGAAATTTTTATAAATAGTTGCCAAAGGATGGGTTTGACGCAAAAGTGTATCTAAATTTCTAAGTGTTTCCTGGTCTACTCTATCGCCACCATAAGAAACATTATTAACCCTATTTTCAAAGGCTGTATTTGCATCCAAAATATATAACTGTGAAAAAGAAGGGCCATTATCACCAGGCGTGATCGAGCTAAGTTTACGAACAAACTCTCCGTTAAGTAAATAACAAATTCCCCCATCAAGATTTGATTCTCTATGGCCGACATAAACTGATGCGAAGGCCAATAATGAGTTATATATATTCTGGTGTTGCAAAAATTCTAAAGAATCTTGAGAATCACCATTACTTAAATCTTTTAAAAGTTGAGGGTGTGGACTATAAGGCGGAAGAGTGACTAAACCACACTTACAACAAAAAGAAGAAGTAATTTTTTTATGTTTCTGACGAAAAGCCTCGTTAACTTCTGTGTTCAACAATAAAGCCCCACAAAAACAACAAACTTGATCACCAAAATTACCGGAATCGTAATAAGGCTCATAATGCATAGACCTAACATCTGCACACGGATAAAGCTTATGAGACCTTCCACAGTAAGAAGAAATCTTAAAAACACATCATCATTATTCTCTGTTTCAGAAAGTTCAGAAACAGAATTAGTTTTTCTAGCAGCAATTCTTTCAGACCGCCTTAATGGTGGGTCTGGCTCTAAATCTAAAACGGGATAATTATTAACAACACAATTATCTTGTATCTCGTTACCAAAATCTAAATTAAAATTAAAAACATTTCCTTGCACTGGAGCATGTCTAGGATTATAATCGAAAATCCCAACATAATCAATATCATTTGAAAGAATTAACTGAGAAAAATGCCATAAAATACGCTTCCTTTCATATTGAATATTTAAAAAAGGAATTATTAACGATTTATTATTAAACAAAAACAATTCCGAATACAGGCAAACAAAAAATCCACAATTTGTCCCATCTCTTTGTTCTGTAAACTGAGAACGGGGCAAAACTTGAATATTTATATTCTCAACAAAAAGGCCAGGTGTCAAATCACAAATACACCTCTTAATTAAATCTACACGCCTTTGATCAAAAACACCACAAGAAACATCGGTTAAACGGTTAACAGAAGGTAAAGAGTCAACGAAAATGCAAGAAAAATTATTACGATCTGAACGATCAAAAATTACCAACCCAAAATGACCAGGAAAAATAATTGGAATCAATAAAATATCATAATCCTGGTTATAATTATAACAACAATCAAAAATATTAAGCGGATCAACACCCTCCCCAAAATGGTGCTCAACAACAGCAAACTGAGGCGAAACAACGACAACATTCAAATTGGAACGATATGATAAAAATTTTAAATAAATAAAAACAAAACTATCTTGCAACCACAAATTAGGATCCGACCACAAACTAATAATTTCGGGCCTTGAAAACCCAATATCATCGGTAAAATCCTATTATTAATATTAGGCATAGGACCAAAAGGTATATCTAATAAATCAATAGACAAAAAGGCGGGAACATAATTCACATTAACATTATCATTGGAAACAGTTTCATTTAAAACACTCTTTTTAGGCCTACCTCGACAAGTTTTCCTTTTTTTAGGCCTACCCCTTTTAACAGATGTATCAGAAAAAATACTACTTGGCGATAAATCACGAGAAACAAAAGTAAAACTTGAAAGATCATCACTTAAATTACTATCAATTTCAAAAGAAATACTACCATTATCTAAATTATCCCCAATTGAATCATTACCCAAAACAATATTACCCCCAGTTACATTTATACCATCCATTAAATCACCATCCACAGAACATCCACCAACAACACTCTTCTGATAACGTTCTCTTTCCAATTTTCTCTTTCTTTGTTGTTTGGAAGGCATTTAAAATTGAATTATAAAATTTGATATAAAAATTTATCTAAAAAGAAAAAAGTTTAAGTACCTTTTTAACTTCATTTAATTTTTTTAATTTTTCTTTTTAATTGTTTGTTTGTATTGACTTCAAGTGGATTCAAACCTTCAACACTTATCAACATCCAAAAGGTTAGTCTCTTCCTCCTCCCTCGGTTAAAGGATCGCTCCTTATTATTCAGGGAATGCTCCCTGATTAGTTATACTCTTTATAAAGCAGGATTTATGCAGGACTTTTCTTGAATCCGGTATGAACCTTGCTTTATTAAGAGGAAACTAATCAGGGGTCATTTGCTGATTAGATTCCATCCTTAAAGGAGGCATGCCGAGTAAAAAACCGGCATGACCCCTCTATCCAGAATGAAACCTAATCAGAAAATGCGCCCTGATTAGTTTCCTCTTAATAAAGCAAGGTCCATACCGGATCAAGAAAAAATCCGGCATGACCCCTACTCTATAAAGAGTACAACTAATCAGGGAACATTCCCTGATTAGTAGGGAGCAACTCCCTTAACCGAGGGAGGAGGAAGAAACTAACCTTTTGAATGTTGATGAAGTGTTGAAGGTTTGAATCCACTTGAGGCCAATACAACCAAACAATTAAAAAGAAAAATTAAAAAAATTAAATGAAGTTAAAAAGGGTACTTATTTACTTCCCTCCCCCACCCAATTTTTCCGGTAAAAATGTAAGAATGGCCAATCTGTCATGTTTGTAGAACTCGTCACGAAGTGCCTAATGACAGCAAAATCAAAAAAAATGCACTTGGTTTGACCAAAATACAGAACCCAGAAAATTTAGAAACCATGGGGAGGGTTTTCAAATAAAAAAATTTGATGGAAATGATACCTCATTCAAAAGAGCTCGTCGAGTTGAGTCGAATGACAACAATATCGACAAGATTGGACAAGATTTGTCAAAGTTATGACATAAAATAAACATACGAAAGATCGACGACTCGCGTCATAATTTTGCCAAATACTGTCCAAGCTTGTCGATATTGTTGTCATTCGACTCAGCTCGACGAGCTCTTTCGAATGAGGTATCATTTGCACAAACTTTTCGAATTCCAAAAAACCACCCCTGCGGGGTCTAAGTTTTCGGGGGTCTGTATCTCGGTCAAACCGAGTCAGATTTTTTTGATTTTGGTGTCATTCGATGCAGCTCGATGAGCTCTATAAAGATGACAGACTGACCATTTTTACATATTTATCGAAAAAATTGGGTGGGGGCGGGAAGTAAATAAGTACCCTAAAAAGGGCCCTGCTCAGAATTTGTAATTTAAAAAAAGCCTAAATTTCTGAAATCTTTTGGGAACTGTTGACTTGATTACATGCAACAGATCCTAATTAATAATTCACAAACAATTATTAATAATTGAAAATGTAAAAATCCGGAAAAAAACTCGAAAAACCCAAAAAAAAACCCGAAAAAAAACGGGAAAAAACCAATTTCGTTAATTTCGAGGGTTTTTCGTGTTTTTTTTTTGCTCAAAAAAGGATTGAAACATGAGCAGGACCCTTTTAGAACACTAAAAAATAAACACCATCTTTAAAAAACTAAAAAATTTAAAAAAAAACAGAAAAAAATGAATTTTTTGAAAATCAAAAAAGTGAAAAAAATCCCAAAAAAATCCAAAGGAAAAAATTGTCAGGCGGATAAAATGCCTACGGTTTATAATAAAGCTGGTTGAAACCTAATTAAAATAAAAGAAGCGGGGTAATAGGTTATCGGCCACGGGGAGTTTAATGCGCATGACCATTTTGGTGCCACACTCAAGTGCGGCACCGTAATGGCCTGTTGAAAATTTCAACTCGTTATAGCGGATTTTCCAAAGCCTGGAGGTCTAAGTGCCTGAGAGTGATATTGTAGGGATGGGAGTTGTTAACAAATCAATAGTTGGTCACTCGAGTCTCAGATGAAGTTTTGGAGGTCATATGGTCCAAAGAGCCGGGGTCGAAATGTCGACTTTTTTAAAAGGTCGTTTCAGCTTTTTTCGATAGCCTATTCGAAAGAGCGTCCACTGGGGCTCCGAATAAGGTATACTTTGTTGGGGGTCTACTTGAGTCTCAAAAAGTTATGGTCAGTGTTCGCAAATGTCACAAAACTTTATGAGACTCTAACGACTCGAGGAAAATTTTTAAAATTTTTCCGAGAACGGATTTGAACTCAGCGCATATTAGAGTACCATATGAGCCGTTTTTGGAAAAAAAATTAAAAAATTTTGTCACGTCAAAATTTATTCCCCAAAGTTGAGACTCAAAATTTGACAAAATGTTTAAAAAATCATAACTCCCCAAAAATAAACCCTTTTGAAACATTTTAAAAGCTTAATATATAGCAAAAATTCTGCTCTATTTTATAAAAATATTTATAACACCCCTCAGCCTCGATATACCCCAAAAAATTTTAAAAAACCGAAAAATTTTGAATTTTGAAAAAATCGACCCTACCAGGCCTCGGGTGAAATTTTACAAAAATTTAAATAGCTCAAAAAATTTGTAATTTTTTGCTCTATTTTATAACCTTTAATTCGTTTGGCTACGACAAAATCCCGCCATGTTATGGCCAATTTAAATTTCACCCAAAAATTTCAAAAGGGGTACCCCTTCAAAAATGGGTCCAAAAATCGATATCGAGAAAAATATGTTTTATGGTACTCCAATATGTGCTGAACACGAATCCGAACTCCGTTTATTTTTAAAAATTTTTTCCTCGGAGATATACTCAAAAAACCGACCACTTTTGGCCCCAAAAATGCCACTTTTTTGAGTATAACTCCCCCAGACTCAAGTGTACCCCCAATAAAGTATATATTTTTAGAGGTTTCAAGGGACGCTCTACAAGATAGGATACTCAAATCGAGTTTCAATTCACGCGTTAAAAAGTCGGTTTTGGCGAGGTCACTTTGGTGCCCATAACTATGTCAGGAAAAAATCTCAGACTCTTGTGTCCCCCAACAAAATTGTAGTACATTTAGTGCCCTATTATACCAAAAAAGAGTTGAAACCGTTTGCCCAATCTTAAGCATTTTTATAATTACACTCAATGGGAGCCACCCTTCAGGTTAGGGGTTTGGACATTTTGGACCTTTAGCGTTTAATAACTTTGCCCAAAATGGTCAGAAAAATTTGAACCAAATTTTTTCAGACTCCCCACATGGAGCTCTATCGAATGGCATATAATTTGTAAATTGTCGTTGAGTTTCGTCGGACACCATGTGTCATTTTGGGACGAGATGTGCAATTTTTCCGCGAGGCTACGGGTCGGAGAGTTGATCCCAGACCTCCCAAATTTTTCCTTCAATATAGTACACATCCCAACTTAAAATCCTCCCCCCAACCACTTTTTGATCCAACTTTTCCCCTTCGAGCTATAACCATTTGAAAAACCACCCATGGCCGTTTCAGTGCGAAAACGACGGTTCAGTGCCGAGGTCAGATTTTTCCTGAATAGAGCGCAAAAAGTTGCAGGACAAATCCACCTTCAAAAAAATTCCAGCCGCCGGCCTTCGGCCGGCGGAATTTTTGAAAGCCCATTTCCCCCCAAAAATAGGGGCACTACCAAGATTTTTATTAAATATATAACTAGCTGTGGGTTACGTATGCGATGGCGGCGTTGTGCGTATGCAATTCCTATTAGGATACTCTGGCTGTTTAGTTTGGGGTGCCCGTTGGAAAGCCTAACGGCTTTGGGGCGCGCTTCGCGCGCTGCTAGAAACAGTTCATTCTTTTCATAATTTAAACCATCCCGTTTTTTACCGTGCTTAGCCATTGTTGTATAACATTTTGTAATTATACAACAATGCCCAGGGTACACCACGTGGAGGTGCACGGAGGTAAACGGGCAAACCCTGTACCCCGTGGGAGGGACCCCACCCCAAAAGAAATAATAAATAAATAAATAAATAAATAATAAAAATCCCCCAAATAATTAAAATAATTAAAATAAACTTAAAAACAAACAAAAAACAATGAAATACTCAACCGGTCAGCATAAAGCCTCCCGTGCGATTATGCCCCTATTGGACATAAAAGTGAATAATAAATAAAAAAATAAATCATTAAACAACAATGAAATACTCAACCGGTCAGCATAAAGCCTCCCGTGCGATTATGCCCCTATTGGACATAAAAGTGAATAATAAATAAAAAAATAAATCATTAAACAACAATGAAATACTCAACCGGTCAGCATAAAGCCTCCCGTGCGATTATGCCCCTATTGGACATAAAAGTGAATAATAAATAAAAAAAATAAATCATTAAACAACAATGAAATACTCAACCGGTTGGCATAAAGCCTCCCGTGCGATTATGCCCCTATTGGACATAAAAGTGAAAAAAATAAAATTAAAGCTCAAAACTATAAAAATAATTAAACAAATAAAATACTATTTAAAAAACAACCCCAAAAATACTAAGTTTTAAATAATACAATCCCAAAAACCTTCTCATAAAGAATAATATAAAAACATCAATAACAAATAAACCAAATCAAAAAACAGCTTACACCAATATTACGAGAAATATACCCATTTCTATCAAAATATTCCAAAAAATATAATCAGCTCCCAATCAAAAACAAAACAAATCTTATTTTATATACTATAATTAAACACTCCACTAAAAATACCAATTATACTTTAATTAAACACAACATTCAATAAACTAAAATAATAGACACAACCAAATAAATTTTAAATAAAAAACAATTCGGATCAAAAGTAAATAATTCATACCCCAAATAAAATAATAAATATAAAACCAAAAAAACCCTTCCACAACAAATAATATACAGAACCAAAAGTAATATCACAATACAACATTCAAGAAAAACCAAAAAAGCTCAACAAAAAACTTTTTTAAATTAAACCTAATCAAAAGTAATTCCATTGGCAACTACATTTCTTATTGGAATACTTCCATCATTATTTGGTTTTTTAGGAGCAAAAATTTTAATAAAATCACCACTTCGGCCACGTGATAAGGCTGTATATAATTGCCCGTGGGCAAAGGGCTCGTCATTAAAATCAATACCCAAACGCTCACAAGTTTGCCCTTGAGCTTTAGTGATTGTCATACAAAAAGCAACCCTTACAGGAAACTGAAATCGTTCGAAGCTTACTGCATCAGGATTATTATCAACAAATTGATTTCTTGTACGACAAATGCCAACTTTAAAACCATGATCAGATCCAATATTTATTGTCTCTGCTTCTATAAGATTCGATTGTAAATTAGTTACAATTAGTCTCGTTCCATTACACAACGATTTTTGTGTGTTTAAATTTTGAAGCAATACGATTACGGAGCCCACTTTGAGCTTGAGACTATGAGCTGGCATTCCATTTGGAGTGATACGATTTAATGTTGCAACGTCATATTCAGCAGCATTATAAGCCAAAGGATTTTCACCTGTCGGATTGTCAATAGATAAATATTCGACCTCTGGTGAATCAATCATGTCTATAATTTCACAATTAATAGAATCAACAACCCTATTTGTTGGTGCTAAAATTAATCTTTTCAATAATTCATTACTTGCTACAGCAAACCCTTGATCAAAAACAAAATCATATAATTCTTGTCGTGAATTGACTATCATATTTGGTGGAATATTAACTAAATCACCGATAGTTCCGGTACCAATACTATAAAGCCAATCCTTAAATTGAATTTCCGAAGGAATCACTCTCATATTTTGCACAAGTCTAAATTTTTGGAAAAGGGGATACAAATGTGAGGATTGAATGCAAGCAGCAACAGAAGCACCAGGGGAAGCAGAATCAGCAACTGGTAAAGATTGCTTCCAGTCTCCTGAAAGTATCACAACTTTCCCAGCAAAAGGATGGGTTTTATTTTGAGGAACCATAGTACGACACAATTGGTCTACATTTTCAAACACAGTCTTATTTAACATGGTTATCTCATCAATAATAATGACATCACATTCTATAATTCTTCTCCCAAAAAAGCTGTCAAACTTTACCAAAGGAAGTTTTCCCGGTTCAACATTAATCCCGAAACGAAAAGCAGAGTGAAATGTCATACCCCCTGCATAAAACTTTGTAGAAGCAATACCCGTTGAGGCGGTTGGTAAAACTTTTAAATTTAACTGCCTAAGTTGGTAAAGAACATAATTTAATAAGAATGTTTTGCCTGTACCCCCATCTCCTGACAAATAAAAATATTTATTAACAGAATTAGGGTCAAAAACAGCATCGCGAATCATATTAAAGAAAGTATTTTGTTCAGTATTTAAATTTGCCCTTTCTAAATTAGAGGTATCTAATGTTTCATCGGGCTCATCACTGTTAACAGTGTTCGGAAAGAAAAAATCGTCTAACGCCCTATCTGGGTCATTTAAGATTGAATTATTAGGCGAAGGAAGACCAAAATCATCCATAGAACGCCCATTACTTAACAAATATCTCTCAATGATAGCTAATGCTCTATCAATACGTAAAAGTTTTTCATTTTCTGAACACCGTCTCCTATCATACATCTGATCCTTAAACATTTCCCACAAAACATAACCATCAATAACACACCGTTCTGTTCCCCCAAATACAAGAATATTTGCGAACAATTGCCTCATCTGTGAGGGATTAAATGAAAAAGAGGCCTCCCTCAACGTACGTTCCCAAACCCCATTATCTTCAAAAGTCCCCTTAAGCGTGCAGCATCTGCAAAAGTAGTACATACTTGACCATTAAATGTTTTTAGTTCTTCTGGATCCCCAGGAAAATGCTTAGTTAGAACATACAAAGCAAAGAGTTCAGGTTCACGTGGTGATACAGGATAAATTCTCCCTATAATCGGTTTAGTTATTTTTCTAATTTCAGCCATTCTCCTTTTATGCCACACCTTTTCTTTGCTATCAAATGAATATGTTTCAGGTAAAACTTCAAAAAGTATATTTTTAATAAAGGGATTATTTATATTCTTTCGCCTATTTTCAAAGGCTGTATTTGCATCCAAAATATATAACTGTGAAAAAGAAGGGCCATTATCACCAGGCGTGATCGAGCTAAGTTTACGAACAAACTCTCCGTTAAGTAAATAACAAATTCCCCCATCAAGATTTGATTCTCTATGGCCGACATAAACTGATGCGAAGGCCAATAATGAGTTATATATATTCTGGTGTTGCAAAAATTCTAAAGAATCTTGAGAATCACCATTACTTAAATCTTTTAAAAGTTGAGGGTGTGGACTATAAGGCGGAAGAGTGACTAAACCACACTTACAACAAAAAGAAGAAGTAATTTTTTTATGTTTCTGACGAAAAGCCTCGTTAACTTCTGTGTTCAACAATAAAGCCCCACAAAAACAACAAACTTGATCACCAAAATTACCGGAATCGTAATAAGGCTCATAATGCATAGACCTAACATCTGCACACGGATAAAGCTTATGAGACCTTCCACAGTAAGAAGAAATCTTAAAAAACACATCATCATTATTCTCTGTTTCAGAAAGTTCAGAAACAGAATTAGTTTTTCTAGCAGCAATTCTTTCAGACCGCCTTAATGGTGGGTCTGGCTCTAAATCTAAAACGGGATAATTATTAACAACACAATTATCTTGTATCTCGTTACCAAAATCTAAATTAAAATTAAAAACATTTCCTTGCACTGGAGCATGTCTAGGATTATAATCGAAAATCCCAACATAATCAATATCATTTGAAAGAATTAACTGAGAAAAATGCCATAAAATACGCTTCCTTTCATATTGAATATTTAAAAAAGAATTATTAACGATTTATTATTAAACAAAAACAATTCCGAATACAGGCAAACAAAAAATCCACAATTTGTCCCATCTCTTTGTTCTGTAAACTGAGAACGGGGCAAAACTTGAATATTTATATTCTCAACAAAAAGGCCAGGTGTCAAATCACAAATACACCTCTTAATTAAATCTACACGCCTTTGATCAAAAACACCACAAGAAACATCGGTTAAACGGTTAACAGAAGGTAAAGAGTCAACGAAAATGCAAGAAAAATTATTACGATCTGAACGATCAAAAATTACCAACCCAAAATGACCAGGAAAAATAATTGGAATCAATAAAATATCATAATCCTGGTTATAATTATAACAACAATCAAAAATATTAAGCGGATCAACACCCTCCCCAAAATGGTGCTCAACAACAGCAAACTGAGGCGAAACAACGACAACATTCAAATTGGAACGATATGATAAAAATTTAAATAAATAAAAACAAAACTATCTTGCAACCACAAATTAGGATCCGACCACAAACTAATAATTTCGGGCCTTGAAAACCCAATATCATCGGTAAAAATCCTATTATTAATATTAGGCATAGGACCAAAAGGTATATCTAATAAATCAATAGACAAAAAGGCGGGAACATAATTCACATTAACATTATCATTGGAAACAGTTTCATTTAAAACACTCTTTTTAGGCCTACCTCGACAAGTTTTCCTTTTTTTAGGCCTACCCCTTTTAACAGATGTATCAGAAAAAATACTACTTGGCGATAAATCACGAGAAACAAAAGTAAAACTTGAAAGATCATCACTTAAATTACTATCAATTTCAAAAGAAATACTACCATTATCTAAATTATCCCCAATTGAATCATTACCCAAAACAATATTACCCCCAGTTACATTTATACCATCCATTAAATCACCATCCACAGAACATCCACCAACAACACTCTTCTGATAACGTTCTCTTTCCAATTTTCTCTTTCTTTGTTGTTTGGAAGGCATTTAAAATTGAATTATAAAATTTGATATAAAATTTATCTAAAAAGAAAAAAGTTTAAGTACCTTTTTAACTTCATTTAATTTTTTTAATTTTTCTTTTTAATTGTTTGTTTGTATTGACTTCAAGTGGATTCAAACCTTCAACACTTATCAACATCCAAAAGGTTAGTCTCTTCCTCCTCCCTCGGTTAAAGGATCGCTCCTTATTATTCAGGGAATGCTCCCTGATTAGTTATACTCTTTATAAAGCAGGATTTATGCAGGACTTTTCTTGAATCCGGTATGAACCTTGCTTTATTAAGAGGAAACTAATCAGGGGTCATTTGCTGATTAGATTCCATCCTTAAAGGAGGCATGCCGAGTAAAAAACCGGCATGACCCCTCTATCCAGAATGAAACCTAATCAGAAAATGCGCCCTGATTAGTTTCCTCTTAATAAAGCAAGGTCCATACCGGATCAAGAAAAAATCCGGCATGACCCCTACTCTATAAAGAGTACAACTAATCAGGGAACATTCCCTGATTAGTAGGGAGCAACTCCCTTAACCGAGGGAGGAGGAAGAAACTAACCTTTTGAATGTTGATGAAGTGTTGAAGGTTTGAATCCACTTGAGGCCAATACAACCAAACAATTAAAAAGAAAAATTAAAAAAATTAAATGAAGTTAAAAAGGGTACTTATTTACTTCCCTCCCCCACCCAATTTTTCCGGTAAAAATGTAAGAATGGCCAATCTGTCATGTTTGTAGAACTCGTCACGAAGTGCCTAATGACAGCAAAATCAAAAAAAATGCACTTGGTTTGACCAAAATACAGAACCCAGAAAATTTAGAAACCATGGGGAGGGTTTTCAAATAAAAAAATTTGATGGAAATGATACCTCATTCAAAAGAGCTCGTCGAGTTGAGTCGAATGACAACAATATCGACAAGATTGGACAAGATTTGTCAAAGTTATGACATAAAATAAACATACGAAAGATCGACGACTCGCGTCATAATTTTGCCAAATACTGTCCAAGCTTGTCGATATTGTTGTCATTCGACTCAGCTCGACGAGCTCTTTCGAATGAGGTATCATTTGCACAAACTTTTCGAATTCCAAAAAACCACCCCTGCGGGGTCTAAGTTTTCGGGGGTCTGTATCTCGGTCAAACCGAGTCAGATTTTTTTGATTTTGGTGTCATTCGATGCAGCTCGATGAGCTCTATAAAGATGACAGACTGACCATTTTTACATATTTATCGAAAAAATTGGGTGGGGGCGGGAAGTAAATAAGTACCCTAAAAAGGGCCCTGCTCAGAATTTGTAATTTAAAAAAAGCCTAAATTTCTGAAATCTTTTGGGAACTGTTGACTTGATTACATGCAACAGATCCTAATTAATAATTCACAAACAATTATTAATAATTGAAAATGTAAAAATCCGGAAAAAAACTCGAAAAACCCAAAAAAACCCGAAAAAACGGGAAAAACCAATTTCGTTAATTTCGAGGGTTTTTCGTGTTTTTTTTTTGCTCAAAAAAGGATTGAAACATGAGCAGGACCCTTTTAGAACACTAAAAAATAAACACCATCTTTAAAAAACTAAAAAATTTAAAAAAAACAGAAAAAAATGAATTTTTTGAAAATCAAAAAAGTGAAAAAAAGCCGAAAAAATGCCTATGGACAAAATGGTCAGGCGGATAAAATGCCTACGGTTTATAATAAAGCTGGTTGAAACCTAATTAAAATAAAAGAAGCGGGGTAATAGGTTATCGGCCACGGGGAGTTTAATGCGCATGACCATTTTGGTGCCACACTCAAGTGCGGCACCGTAATGGCCTGTTGAAAATTTCAACTCGTTATAGCGGATTTTCCAAAGCCTGGAGGTCTAAGTGCCTGAGAGTGATATTGTAGGGATGGGAGTTGTTAACAAATCAATAGTTGGTCACTCGAGTCTCAGATGAAGTTTTGGAGGTCATATGGTCCAAAGAGCCGGGGTCGAAATGTCGACTTTTTTTAAAAGGTCGTTTCAGCTTTTTTCGATAGCCTATTCGAAAGAGCGTCCACTGGGGCTCCGAATAAGGTATACTTTGTTGGGGGTCTACTTGAGTCTCAAAAAGTTATGGTCAGTGTTCGCAAATGTCACAAAACTTTATGAGACTCTAACGACTCGAGGAAAATTTTTAAAATTTTTCCGAGAACGGATTTGAACTCAGCGCATATTAGAGTACCATATGAGCCGTTTTTGGAAAAAAAATTAAAAAATTTTGTCACGTCAAAATTTATTCCCCAAAGTTGAGACTCAAAATTTGACAAAATGTTTAAAAAATCATAACTCCCCAAAAATAAACCCTTTTGAAACATTTTAAAAGCTTAATATATAGCAAAAATTCTGCTCTATTTTATAAAAATATTTATAACACCCCTCAGCCTCGATATACCCCAAAAAATTTTAAAAAACCGAAAAATTTTGAATTTTGAAAAAATCGACCCTACCAGGCCTCGGGTGAAATTTTACAAAAATTTAAATAGCTCAAAAAATTTGTAATTTTTTGCTCTATTTTATAACCTTTAATTCGTTTGGCTACGACAAAATCCCGCCATGTTATGGCCAATTTAAATTTCACCCAAAAATTTCAAAAGGGATTCAAAAATGGGTCCAAAAATCGATATCGAGAAAAATATGTTTTATGGTACTCCAATATGTGCTGAACACGAATCCGAACTCCGTTTATTTTTAAAAATTTTTTCCTCGGAGATATACTCAAAAAACCGACCACTTTTGGCCCCAAAAATGCCACTTTTTTGAGTATAACTCCCCCAGACTCAAGTGTACCCCCAATAAAGTATATATTTTTAGAGGTTTCAAGGGACGCTCTACAAGATAGGATACTCAAATCGAGTTTCAATTCACGCGTTAAAAAGTCGGTTTTGGCGAGGTCACTTTGGTGCCCATAACTATGTCAGGAAAAAATCTCAGACTCTTGTGTCCCCCAACAAAATTGTAGTACATTTAGTGCCCTATTATACCAAAAAAGAGTTGAAACCGTTTGCCCAATCTTAAGCATTTTTATAATTACACTCAATGGGAGCCACCCTTCAGGTTAGGGGTTTTGGACATTTTGGACCTTTAGCGTTTAATAACTTTGCCCAAAATGGTCAGAAAAATTTGAACCAAATTTTTTCAGACTCCCCACATGGAGCTCTATCGAATGGCATATAATTTGTAAATTGTCGTTGAGTTTCGTCGGACACCATGTGTCATTTTGGGACGAGATGTGCAATTTTTCCGCGAGGCTACGGGTCGGAGAGTTGATCCCAGACCTCCCAAATTTTTCCTTCAATATAGTACACATCCCAACTTAAAATCCTCCCCCCAACCACTTTTTGATCCAACTTTTCCCCTTCGAGCTATAACCATTTGAAAAACCACCCATGGCCGTTTCAGTGCGAAAACGACGGTTCAGTGCCGAGGTCAGATTTTTCCTGAATAGAGCGCAAAAAGTTGCAGGACAAATCCACCTTCAAAAAAATTCCAGCCGCCGGCCTTCGGCCGGCGGAATTTTTGAAAGCCCATTTCCCCCCAAAAATAGGGGCACTACCAAGATTTTTATTAAATATATAACTAGTTGTGCCCATTGGGGTATGGCGGCGAATAGCATACTCTGGCAGTTTAATTTTGCTTTGGGTTTAAATTAGGCTCTGCCCGTTGGAAAGCCTAACGGCTTTGGGGCGCGCTTCGCGCGCTGCTAGAAACATTAAGAGTTGCCCTGCCTTTTCATTGCTCCGGGCCTTCGGCCCTCGCCGATAAAGTTTAGCCCTGCCTTCTCATTGCTTCGGGCCTTCGGCCCTCGCCCCCAAACTCCTCGGCCTTCGGCCTCGGTGAGTCTTTGCTCTGCCTTTCGGGATGGGTCTTAAGCTCGGGCCTTCGGCCCTCGCCCCCAAACTCCTCGGCCTTCGGCCTCGGCAAGTCTTTGCTCTGCCTTCAGGGATGGGTCGAAGCTCGGGCCTTCGGCCCTCGCCCCCAAACTCCTCGGCCTTCGGCCTCGGTGGGTCTTTGCTCTGCCTTTCGGGATGGGTCTTAAGCTCGGGCCTTCGGCCCTCGCCCCCAAACTCCTCGGCCTTCGGCCTCGGTGAGTCTTTGCTCTGCCTTCAGGGATGGGTCGAAGCTCGGGCCTTCGGCCCTCGCGACCCATTTATGGATGGATCTTAAGCTCGGGCCTTCGGCCCTCGCGATCCATTTATGGATGGATCTTAAGCTCGGGCCTTCGGCCCTCGCGATCCATTTATGGAGGGATCTTAAGCTCGGGCCTTCGGCCCTCGCGACCCATTTTGGGATGGATCTTAAGCTCGGGCCTTCGGCCCTCGCGATCCATTTATGGATGGACTTAAGCTCGGGCCTTCGGCCCTCGCGACCCATTTTGGGATGGATCTTAAGCTCGGGCATTCGGCCCTCGCGATCCATTTATGGATGGATCTTAAGCTCGGGCCTTCGGCCCTCGCGATCCATTTATGGATGGCTCTTAAGCTCGGGCCTTCGGCCCTCGCGACCCATTTTGGGATGGATCTTAAGCTCGGGCCTTCGGCCCTCGCACGGCGGGCCTCCGGCCCGCCGTTTGGGGGCCTTCGGCCCCCAAGTTACCCACACCCGAAATTTCGACCTTTTGTAACTTTGTACAAAATGGTCAGAAAATTTTGAAAAAAATATTTTCATGCTCAGCTCGATGAGAGCTTTCGATTGATATAACATTTGCCCTATTTTAAGTCATTTTGGAAAAAATAAATTTTTGGCCGAAAATTTCGACCGAAAAATTTACGTAATTTTTCAAAAAAATGGGCGGTTGAAAATTTCAAAATGATATAACATTTTTTTGAGAGGTGGAAGGTCTTGGGGCCTGGGAGCGATGTTGGAGGTTAGAGTGTTAAGAACATTTAAGTAGTTGGACATTTGAGTCTCGGGTGAACTTTTGGGGGTGATATGACTCAAAGAGTCGGGGTCGAAAAGTCGACTTTTTTTAAAAGGTCGTTTCGGGTCTCTTCGGTAGCCAGTTCGAAAGAGCGTCCCCTGGCGGTCAGAAAAAGGTATAATATGTCGGGGGTCCACATGAGTCTCAAAAAGTTATGGCCAATGTTCGCAAATGTCGCAAAATTTTATGAGACTCTAACGTCCCGAGGAATTTTTTTAAAATTTTTCTGAGAAAGGATTTGGACTCAGCGCATGTTAGAGTACCATATAGGCTCTTTTTGTGAAAAAATTAAAAAATTTTGTCCCGTCAAAATTTATTCCCCAAATTTGAGACTCAAAATTTAACAAAATATTTAAAAATTCATAACTCCCCAAAAATAAACCCTTTTGAAACATTTTAAAAGCTTAATATATAGCAAAAATTCTGCTCTATTTTATAAAAATATTTATAACCCCCCTCAGCCTCGATATACCCCAAAAAATTTTAAAAAACCGAAAAATTTTGTATTTTGAAAAAATCGACCCTACCAGGCCTCGGGTGAAATTTTACAAAAATTTAAATAGCTCAAAAAATTTGTAATTTTTTGCTCTATTTTATAACCTTTAATTCGTTTGGCTACGACAAAATCCCGCCATGTTATGGCCAATTTAAATTTCACCCAAAAAATTCAAAAGGGGTACCCCTTCAAAAATGGGTAAAAAATTCGACCTCGAGAAAAATATGTTTTATGGTGCTCCAATAGGTGCTGAACTCGAATCCGAACTCCGTTTATTTTTAAAAATTTTTTCCTCGGAGATATACTCAAAAAACCGACCACTTTTGGCCCCAAAAATGCCACTTTTTTGAGTATAACTTTCCCAGACTCAAGTGTACCCCCAACAAAGTATATATTTTTAGAGGTTTCAAGGGACGCTCTACAAGATAGGATACTCAAATCGAGTTTCAATTCACGCGTTAAAAAGTCAATTTTGGCGAGGTCACCTTGGTGCCCATAACTATGTCAGGAAAAAATCTCAGACTCTTGTGTCCCCCAACAAAATTGTAGTACATTTAGTGCCCTATTATACCAAAAAAGAGTTGAAACCGTTTGCCCAAGTTTAACCACTTTTATAATTACATTCCATGGGAGCCTCCCTTCACGTTAGGGGTTTTGGCCATTTTGGACCTTTTGAGTCCCATAACTTTGCCCAAAATGGTCAGAAAAAATCAAACCAAATTTTTTCAGACTCCCCACATGGAGACCTATCGAATGGCATATAGTTTGAAAATTGTAGGTGATTTTCGTCGGACACCATGTGTCATTTTTGGACGAGATGTACAATTTTTAGCCAAGGCCACAGCCTCAGACGTTGATCCCAGGCCTCCCAATTTTTTCCTACGATATAGTACACATCCTGACTTAGGGCCCTCGCCCCAACCACTTTTTGATCCAACTTTTCCCCTCCGAGTTATTTCCATTTGAAAAACCACCCATGGCCGTTTCAGTGCGAAAACGACGTTTCAGGGCCGAGGTCATAATTTTCCTGAATAGCCCGCAAAAAGTTGTAGGACTAAAGTACAACTCAAAAAATTCCCCGGCCTTCGGCCGGGGCGCAGGAGTTTTTGAAAGCCCATTTCCCCCCAAAAATAGGGGCACTACCAAGATTTTTATAATATATATAACTAGCTGTGGGTTACGTATGCGATGGCGGCGTTGTGCGTATGCAATTCCTATTAGGATACTCTGGCTGTTTAGTTTGGGGTGCCCGTTGGAAAGCCTAACGGCTTTGGGGCGCGCTTCGCGCGCGGCTAGAAACAGTCACATAATTTATTTAATTTCAACTCTTCCCGTTTTTTACCGTGCTTAGCCATTGTTGTATAACATTTTTTAATTATACAACAATGCCCAGGGTACACCACGTGGAGGTGCACGGAGGTAAACGGGCAAACCCTGTACCCCGCCCCATTGGGGTCGGAATTCTTACTTATAATGTTAAAGTGGTCTGACTCTTGGCCATTTTTTTATTTATTTTGGCCTTTTTTATTTTTAGAACGTTGAAGTGGTCTCGTTCTTTAAAGAGTGTTGAAGTGGTCTCACTCTTTTGGCCTTTTTTATTTTATTTATTTTGGCCTTTTTTTATTTAGGCCTTTTATTTTTTAGAACGTTGAAGTGGTCTCGTTCTTTTTAAAGAGTGTTGAAGTGGTCTCACTCTTTTGGCCTTTTTTATTTTATTTATTTTGGCCTTTTTTTATTTAGGCCTTTTATTTTTTAGAACGTTGAAGTGGTCTCGTTCTTTTTAAAGAGTGTTGAAGTGGTCTCACTCTTTTGGCTTTTTTTTAATTTTTTATTTATTTTGGCCTTTTTTTAGAACGTTGAAGTGGTCTCGTTCTTTTTTATAGAGTGTTGAAGTGGTCTCACTCTATTTGGCCTTTTTTATTTTATTTATTTAGGCCTTTTATTTTTTAGAACGTTGAAGTGGTCTCGTTCTTTTTTATAGAGTGTTGAAGTGGTCTCACTCTATTTGGCCTTTTTTATTTTATTTATTTAGGCCTTTTATTTTTTAGAACGTTGAAGTGGTCTCGTTCTTTTTTATAGTGTTGAAGTGGTCTCACTCTATTTGGCCTTTTTTATTTTATTTATTTAGGCCTTTTATTTTTTAGAACGTTGAAGTGGTCTCGTTCTTTTTTATAGAGTGTTGAAGTGGTCTCACTCTATTTGGCCTTTTTTGTTTTTGATTTGAAGTTTACCCCTAAAATTTAACTTTGTTTTTTTTTTATTTACCCCTAATAGAAGTGTTTTGTTTTTAATTTAAGGTTTACCCCTAAAATTTAACTTTCGTTTTTATTTACCACAAAGAGAAGTTTAACCTAAATTTTAATACTATTTTTCATTCTACTATATTATAAAACTTAATCAAAACGGATTCCTCTTGCTACCACATTTCTCATAGAAACATTCCCATTATTATCGGGATTTTTACCAGGTGCGAAAACTCGAATATTTTCTCCACTTCTGCACCTTGAAAAAGCGGTATATGTCTGTCCATGCGCGAAAGGTTCATCAAGAATATCAATTCCTAAACGTTCGCATGTTTGCCCCTGAGCTTTAGTTATTGTCATACAAAAGGCTACTCTTACAGGGAATTGAAATCTTTCAAAACTAACTCCGTCCGGACGCAGTTCCTTATAGCTATTTCTTGCTCTGCAAATTCCCACAACAATACCACGTTCTGAAGAACCACTTATAGTTTCCGCTTCAATTAAATCTTGATGTAAACGCCTAACAATCATTCTGGTACCGTTACACAAACCCTTTTGAGTATTTAAATTTTGAAGCAATACTATTACTGCACCTACTTTAAGCTTTATATTGTGCGCTGGCAACCCCTTTGGTGTTAATCTGTTTAATTGGGCTACTTCATAATCGGCTAAGTTATAAGCAAAAGGGTTCTCACTTGTAGGATTATCTATTGACAAATACTCGTGAAGAGGCGCGTTTATTAAATCAATAATTTCTGAGTTAATCACATCTACTACTCTATTAGTTGGCGAAAGAATCAAACGTTTTAACAAATCTGCAACAGGTGCATCAAAACCTGTATTAAATACGAATCTATACAATTCTTGCCTTGAATTAACTCGCATTGCTGCTGGGATTATAACAGAATCACCCATTTGTCCTGTTCCTATACTATAAAGCCAATCCTTAAATGCGATTTCCGACTGAATTACTCTCATATTCTGCATTAATCTATGTTTTTCAAATCTTCCATACAACTCCGAGGATTGAATCGACGCTGCTACCTGTGCTCCAGGAGCCGAAGATTCCTCAACTACAGGAAGAGACTGCTTCCAATCACCTGATATTATTACAATTTTTCCCGCAAACGGTTCGTTATTATACTGAGGAATTAACTTCTTACATAAAAGATTTACGTTTTCAAAAATTGTTTTATTTAATATTGTGACTTCATCTACTATTACCAAATTAGCTTCAATTATTCTGCGCCCAAAGTAACTATCTACGGTTACGGGTGGAATTACATCAGGTTCCACATTAATACCGAATCTAAAAGCTGAATGGAATGTCATTCCTCCCGCGTAAAAATTTGTGGCTGCTATACCGGTCGAAGCGGTTGCTAATACTTTTAATCTCATTTCTCGTAATTTATAAATAATATAATTAAGGAGGAAAGTTTTCCCCGTACCTCCATCACCAGACAAGAAAAATAATTTATTTTTAGTATTAGGATCTAAAACTGAAGCTCTAATTAAATTAAAAAATCTTTGCTGTTCAGGATTTAAGTTTGTGTTATCATAAATAGAGGTATCTATAGCTTCATCCATTTCATCATCATTAATATGATGTGGAAAGAAAAATTCATCAAGAGCTCTATCAGGATTGTTTCTTATTGAATTATTGGGAAGAGGGAGGTTAAATTCTTGTAAACTACGACCGTTACTTAATAAAAGTTTTTCTATAATTGCTAAAGCTCTATCAATACGTATTAATTTCTCTGCTTCTGTACACCTCCTATCATAAAAATGATCAACAAACATATTCCAAAGTAAAAGCCCATCTATCACACACTTTTCAGTACCACCAAATACAAGTATATTTGCAAACAACTGTCTCATTTGGGAAGGATTGAGAGATATTGACCCTTCTCTTAAAGTACGCTCCCATACATTATTATCTTCAAATAACCCTCGCAATCTTGCCGCTTCGGCAAAGGTTTGACATTCATGTCCATTAACAGTTAACAAATCTTTTGGTGTCCCAGGAAAATGTTTAGTTAAAATATATAAAGCGAACAATTCTGGATCTCTTGGGGACACAGTATAAATTCTTCCGATACGAGGTTTACGATTTTTATTTTTCTCAGAAATATTTAACTTTTTCCAAACTTTATCATTTTTATTAAATGCATATGTTTCAGGAATATTTTCAAAAAGAATATTTTTAGCTGCAGAATCAGAAATACATAACTTCCAATAAGCCGAAAGACGGGAATCTGGAATTTTACCTGCATTAATAGCACTAATAATTTTACTTGCATTTTTACTCGTAAAATAAATTTTCTGGTTGTCTGGTAAATGAATACTTAACGGTATTACTATATGTGATAAAAATGCATATTTAAAAGACATAATCCGAGAATATGCTTCAGTCGGGCTACGGTATATCATTCTTGCATAATGCAACGGTTCATCTACAGTTATAAGACCGTTAACTTCACTCCGTACGTAAGAAAAACTGGACCCCTTAAAAGGATATTTTAACGCATATTTTAAATTATCTGTTTGGCCGTAAGCGAATTCTAAGTTATGGTGGCATTCAAACATAACTAAAATGAGCGGATTATATGGCACTACTTTCGTATTATCATAAGTTATCCACGCTCTACCCCGTTTTATTTTTAATGTTTCACCGCCATCGGCTGGACTGGGCCGATAATATACTGCCGGCTTATTAGCGTGTAAAATTGTAATGTTACTATAAGGTTTCGGAAAGTCCTTTTTACATTTTCCATTAGCTTTCTTACAATGTTCCCCACAGTCATGAAACTGATAAAAAGGTAATAATTCCCGGACCTTTCTCATGAAATTAGCCCATGGTGAATTATCGGTTGCAGGAGGTTCAGCAGGTATATGTGCCCAAATTAAATTAGAAATATTATCCGGCGTTGAAACAATATCGGTACAGAAAACTCTATGTAAATGAGGACCGCCAATCCTTTTTTGGAACTCCCTACTTTCTGCATAACCTAAAATTTTTCCGAAAATATGTTTTTTATTTAATAAGTAATGAATTTCTCTTAATTTATCTTCATATACTCTGCTGATAATATCAAATCTATCCACACTTTTCTGGTTATCACGTAACATATTTCTCTTAATTTCTGGCCAACGTGGATTACTCGTAAATGTAAACATAAAGGACGCATTTTCAGGTTTTCGGCTTCTTGCCATAAGAGTAGTCGCGTCGTAAAACATGTCTTGAAAATATGGCCTTGTGCCAGGATGCTCTTTTCTAAACATAACACAGTGTCCTATATCTGCAATACTATTGGCATTACTGTCTCTTGCTAACCATCTTAAAGCAGGCTCAGGAAGAGAAGCTCTTAAATCTAAATCGTCCTTTCGCAAATAATCTGCCACATCAGAATCTATCCTTGCTGCGTAGTCTAAAGCAAATTTTTGACTTAAGCCTCCCCCAGAATTCCAAATATTATGATAATCTTCCTGTTTTCTTACTGCTAATCTATATTTAACATAATCACGAATACTAATAGTTTTGCGCTTAGTATCTAAAAGAGGATCATCTTCGCAATCAGAACACTCATTATTACTTATATCTTCATTTAAAATTTTTCTAGCAAATGGAATCTTAGGGTGGTAACTATCATCCCCACACGGAAATAAAAGAGGGTAACACAAAGTGTCAGTTTGAGGATGATGTGGTTTAAAAATAAATAATTTCCCTTCCTCATTAGTGATAAAAAGCCCTTTAATAATAGGAGGTTCACTTGATTCGGTATGTAATGAAAATAAAGTTTCCTCTGTAGGAAGGTTCACTTGTCTGACATGTAAGGAATTATCTTTTATCAACTCAGGCGCTTCACGCTCTTCCAAAAGTACAAGTCTAAAATTTTCCACTGAATTTGGGCCATCCCTGCTTAATTTATCTAAATATTGTTCATGAAAATTTTTATAAGTATTTGCTAGAGGGTGGCAATCTCTAAGAAGAGTGTCTAAACGCTTTAACACCTCTGGATTGACTCTATCCCCACCATATGCAATATTAGAAACTCTGTGTTTAAATGCTGTATCAGCATCTAATATATATAATTGGGAAAATGAGGGCCCTGAATCGCCTGAAATCATCGAACTCATTTTCCTAACGAACTCACCGTTTAACATGTAAGAAATGCCACCGTCAAGTTTCGTTTCTCTATGTCCAACAAAAACAGACGCAAACGCTAATAGAGAATTATAAATATTTTGTTTTTTTAAAAAATCTAAAGATTCTTGTGTATCGCCGTTAGTTAAATCTCTTAATAACTGCGGATGCGGTTTAAATGAAGGGAGGACAACCAAACCGCAACGACAACAATACGAAGATGAAGTTTTTTTAAATTTTTTAAGGTGTGCATCATTAACTTCAGACTTAAACAACATTGCACCACAATAATAGCAATCTTCATCTCCCAAATTGCCCGAATCGTAATAATTAACAACGTGTCTGGCTCGCACGTCTGCACACGAAAATAATTTATGAGCTCTACGACAAGTAGATGTAATTTCGTTCAATGTTTTAAGTGTAATAGCACTAATATTCAAATCAGAAACATCATCTTTTTGCATTGACCTAATGCGTTCAGATCTTCTTAAATTTTTTGAAGGGGGATCTGGTGAAATATCAATTACCGGAAAATTATTAACTACGCAATTTTCTTGTATGTCTTCTGGAAATTCTAAATTAAATGGAAAACAATTCACATTAGATGTATTATTCACAACAGGATTATTTACACGAGCTACATTTCTAGGATTATAATCAAAAATCCCAACATAATCAATATCATTCGAAAGAATCAATTGTGAAAGATGCCATAAAATACGTTTCCTCTCATATTGAATATTTAAATTTGGAATTATTAGCGATTTGTTATTAAACAAAAACAATTCCGAATAAAGACAAACATAAAACCCACAATTAATCCCATCTCTTTGTTCAGTAAATTGAGAACGGGGCAAAACTTGGATATTTATATTGTCAATAAAAAGACCAGGTGTCAAATCACAAATACACCTTTTAATTAAATCAACACGCCTCTGATCGAAAACACCACAAGAAACATCAGTTAAACGATTTACAGAGGGCAAAGAATCAACAAAAATACAAGAAAAATTAGCACGATCAGAACGATCAAAAATTACCAACCCAAAATGTCCAGGAAATATAATTGGAGCCAACAAAATATCATAATCCTGGTTGTAATTATAACAATAATCAAAAATATTAAGAGGATCAACACCCTGCCCAAAATGGTAATCAACAACAGCAAACTGAGGCGAGACAACAACAACATTTAAATTAGAACGATATGCTAAAAATTTTAAGTAAATAAAAACAAAACTATCTTGCAACCACATATTAGGATCTGACCACAAACTATTAATTTCGGGCCTTGAAAAAACAATGTCATCTGTAAAAATTCTATTATCAATATTAGGCATAGGACCAAACGGAACATCTAACAAATCAATCGATAAAAATTCAGGACCCACGGGAATATCAAAAGCCTGAAGACTACTATTATTATTTACTTCCTTTACAAAACTATTTCTATTAATAGTACTTTTCCTAGGTCTGCCAGAACGTTTTGGCTTTTTCGGTCTACCTCCTTTTGATTTTTCATAAGATAAATCACTACATAATGAAACATTCTGGGACACAACAGATAAATTATCAAAATCATTAACTAAATTCAAATTACAATTATCAACAACTGATAAACCTTCACCCAAAGAACTCACATCTAACACATCATTCACAAAAGAACTTTCAACTACTGACTTTTCACCACTAAAACCATCAGCCAGAGAACTCTTAACTATAGACCCATCAACCAAAGAACTCTCAACCAAAACATTTTTAGAATGTAATTCAACACCATCAACCAATGAAACTCTATCTAAAGTACCATCACCAAAAATAACCCCGGGTGAATTAACATTCAACAATCTACCATCATCGGAAACCCCATCAACCCCGCAACTATTAGTTGCTTTACTACCAAACTGACCTTCAGCCAAACGACGCATTCTTCGTTTCCTCCGGTTGATTTCATCTTTTGAAGGCATTTTAAAATAAAATAAATAATATAATTATCTAAAATATCTGAAAAAATAAAAATTAATGTAATCAATAACTCAACGCGAAAATAATAAAAATAGTAAGCGCGAAAATAATAAAAATAGTAAACACGAAAAACAAACATTAATTATAAAAAATTCAACAAAACTAATAATAATATGATCAAAGCGAAATAGTTACTCAAAAAAAATCGAATTTACAGGAATAAATAAAGTAAATAAAAATAAAACAAATATAAAAAATTAAAAAAAGTAGAGTTGCCCACCGTGTTGAACACAGCTTTCACTCTACGACCAAAAATGAAAAAGGGGAACTGGTGTCCCAACCATTAACAGCTGGTCAGGCTGAGAACAGTTGGAAAGTCCGCCAGCAGACTATTTTTTCTGGTGCATCAAGCCCACCAATGGCCATTTTTAATTTGGGGACAGATGTGTGGCATCCCCATCTGTAAAGGATATTTTTCACGTGGTGTGTAATTGGCCCACCACGCAAAGCCATTTTTAAAGGCTGAGTCGTACTGCAACGTTAGTGCAGCCGTCTCTCAGGGGTCAATAATAAATTTTAAATTTTGAAAAAATATCGAAAAGTTTTAAAAAATATTTAAATTTTTAAAGAATTTAGTAATTTTAGTTTTTAAAAATAAAAAATGTTCCGAAAAGGCCGAAAAGATAAAAAACAAAATATTACGAAACCAAAAGCAAGCCACCAAAATTTGATTCAAAGAGAGAGCATGTGCTGACACTAAAACAAAAATTTAAAAAATAAAAAAAATTCCAAGTTTTTTTTAAATTTTGAAAAATTTTGGCATGACCCGTCGGCACAGTGAAGCATCAATACAAGGAGTTATTCTTCCCCCAAGTATTGGTGCTTCACGTTCTCATCCCATCCCGTGGGCCTTCAAGGCGAGGACCCGAAACCTTGTGATACAGGTTTTTCCACGGAATGGGGCACAAAGGAGAACTTGCATGCCTCTCTGTGTTTCTAGTGCAGAAGAGGTCATGCATAGTCCCCTTTTTTGTGCGAAGGGAAGGGGGAAACTTCCCATACCCCAGAAGGGGAAACGGGCATGTTCCAATCCCCAAATCATGTCGGCTCCGCCCATTTCTGGGACAAAACCGGCATGACCCCTCCGCACGGAAAGAAAATCAAATAAAAAATAATACAAAAAATTAAAAAATCCCGAAAAAAATTTAAAAAATTATCGAAAAATTGCCAAAATATAATCGAAAAAGTTAAAAATTTAATTTATATATTTAAAATAAAATTTAAAAAATAATTTAAAAAATCAAACTCACATCAAAACACATAACCACCACCACAATTGAACCGCCAACATGTAGAGAGACCCTAAAAAAAAAGTAAAAATTGAAAAAATTTTTAAGTTTTTTAATTTAAAAAAAATTTTGGCATGACCCCTCCGCACAAGTGAGGCATCAAGACGCGTATTTGTTCTCCCCCGCGTCCTGGTGCCCCACACTCTCCCCATACGGGGGTACAAGATCTCCTTCCCCCGACAGGGAAGGAAACCGAATTGGGGAATTAAAATATTTTAAAAAATAAAACTCACAAAAAAGACCACCCATCAAGCACTTGATGAAGGGGAGCAGGCGTTGAGAAGTCCTAATAATAAAAAAATGTAAAAAAATTTTTAGTTTATTTAATTTCAAAAAATTTTGGGCATGATCCGGCCGCACAGGGATTGTACTGGCACACTGTGCATAAGAAAGGGGGAGCCTTCCCATACCCCAAAGGGGAAACGGGCATGACCCAATCCCCGATCAAGCCGGCTCCGCCCATTTCTGGGAAAAAACCGGCATGACCCGTCAGCACAGTGGTGTGACACAGCGGCATGACCCGTCCTGTGCTTCCGCACAGGCGGTATAAGCAAAAGCAAACCTACATCCGTAGGTAAAGAAATTAAAAATTAAATTAAAAAAGATTTCCGAACCTCTGACTTTCGATCCTGATTAATGAAGACATTCTTGGCAATTGTTTTTTGTTGTAGTTTGTCTGGCCATGGTCCAACAACATGCTAAATTTAAAAAATAAAATTTTAAAAATGTTGACTAAATTTTTTGACGACTCGGAGGAGCCGTTTATTCGAATTTTTAACCCCAAAAATCAACCATAAATTATGGCCAGTTAAAGAAAAATTATAATTTAGAGAATTTTAGAAGGCCAGGAAGCTTGAACCCAAAAAGTGGACCGATTTGTACAAAAGTGGGCACGACCAGTGTGAAAAAACAAAAACTTGTAAAAAAGCGGGCATGACCCCTCTGCACAAACAGACTTCACAAAAGCAAACCTACATCCGTAGGAAAAAAAAAATCGAAAAGTAATTTAAAAAAATTCCCGAACCTCTGACTTTTGTTCCTGATTAATGAAGACATTCTCGGCAAATGCCTTCGCTGTAGTTTGGCTGACCATGGTCCAACAACTTGCTAAATATAAAAAATTAGAATCTAAAAATCGTAAAAAATTTTTTGGGGGATGGAATGTTAGAAAATTTCCCCACAAAAATTCAATTGCGGGCCTTTGCACCCCCTTCCCAGATACAAAAATGGGAATTAAAAAGGCACATAATCTGGACAAGAGCCTAAAAATCTATAGCCAGAGAAAAATTTTTAAAAAATTGTGCATGACCGGTCCGAACAGGTTAATTGGAGGATGAAAATTTAGGAGAATTTTGGAAAGCCAGGAAGCTCGGACCTAAACCCAGAACGGACTTCTAAAAAAATTGGGCATGACCCAACACCACAGAAGGGATTCAAAAAAGCCAACCTACATCCGTAGGTGAACAAAATTAAAGTTACCCAATCCCGCGGTATTTAAAAAGTAAAAAATTAAAAAAACCTGGTTTCACATCCTCTTTAACTCTATCTTCGAAGTGCTTTGCAACTTTCCATCACAGTACTTATTTGCTATCGGTCCGGTAGCAATAGTGTTCTAGAAAAAGAAAAGAATAAATAAAAATAATAAAAAAATTTCAATCGTTTATAGGGAAATCTTCGGATATCCTGAACAGAAAAATGCAAATATGTGAAAATGCAACAGAAAAAATATTTTCAATTCAGACTTTTGAAAATTCCACGGGTAGAGTTTTGGGTCGAAAAGAGGGATTTGAGGTAACCCAAAACATTTGCGATTCAGGATATCCTAAGATTTTTCAAGAACCGACAAGGTTAGAAATGCCAAAAACCGGAGTAATAAAAATCAGGTGAAAAAGGAAAAATTGGTAAAATTGGCGGCTGCGGGAAAATGAAAAAATCAACCTTATTGTGCCCCAAAATGAAAAAAATTTTCGATAGGGCCGCGGAAAAGATAACCCCCCAAAAAACCTGATCCGTTTCTTTGAAACACCAAAATTCAAAGATAACCCCCAAATAAACAAACTAAAGACAAAACCTGCGACTTTAATACTTGAAAGATACGCCGACTCTATCCGTTTCCACCTCTCCGGTTTCACGTCCTCTGTAACTCTTTCTTCAAAGTGCTTTGCAACTTCCTTCACAGTACTTGCCTGAATTTAAAAAATCATTTAAAAATTAAAAATTTAAAAAAAACCTGCCCCAAATTTGTCTCTGTCAACCATTATCTCAGTCCGTAAAACCAACACAACCGGACGGAGATCATTTTTTATTAATCCAAAGCATCGCTTAAATAAAAAACATTTCATTTAAAAAATTAAATTAGTAAAACTACTAAAAGATCGTGGCGATCAATTGAGAAAATAATTGAAAGTTCCGATCCCAATCACGGCAAATTTTCATTATAAACCCTCATAGCGGGCTAAAACAAAACAAATGAACTAAAAACAAACAAAGAATAATAAAAATAGTTAAAAAATTGAAATTAAACAATAATGAAAGAAAAATTAAAAAAAATAAAACCGTAACAAAAATAAAAATTTTGAAAAAATAATAAACGCAAAAAAAATGGAATTTTAATTATTAGAATGGCAACGCATGAAATATGGCCTATTCGATGCGGCTGGCTTAGCGCTTTATAAAAATATAAAACTTGCAAAAAAATTTTTGAAAATTAGTAAAAATTTTCGAAAAAAGGTAGTCTAGGCCAAAACTTGGAGGAAATAGTGAAAGAAATCAAAAATTTTAAATTTTGACCCAAAAAAACCCTATATGGTACTCTGACATGCGCTGAGTCCGAATCTGGCGTCAGAAAAATTTAAAAAAATTTCCCCGGGACGGTAGAGTCTAACAAATTTTTACGACATTTGGCCACATCGGCTATAACTTTTTGAGACTCAAGTGGACCCCCAACATATTATACCTTTTTCGGACCGCCATAGGACGCTCTTTCGAACTGGCTATCGAAAACGGGTTAGAATTCACTTTACAAAAAGTCGACTTTTCGACCCCGACTTTTTGACGCATATCACCCCCAAAAGTTCACTTGAGACTCAAATGTCCAACACCAAATATCTTCCCAACATCCTACCCTCCAACATCACTCCCAGGCCCAAGAACCCCCCACTTCTCAAAAACGCGTTATAACGCGTTGAAATTTTCATCCGGCCATTTCGGTGCCGCACTCAAGTGCGGCACCAAAACGACCCACCCCAAAAAATTCCCCATAGACACTCACCTAATACCCGCCAGGTCCCATCCAAATCCGCCCAGCCGTTCACAAGATATAGGTAAAAAACAAACCAATTAATTGGTTTTCGGACCAAATAAAAACCAATGACAGGGCACTTCGGTATTTAGACTTCACCGAATTTCGAAAATTTTTTTTTATCGATATCTACTAATCGAGCTCTAATCGCCTCCCAGCGGGACCTTTCCGCTCCGACTTTTAGTTCAAGAGATATAAAATCACATGGGGTCGTTTCGGCGCAAAGGAAAAGTCATGGCGCCAAAGTCGGAGTTTTCCTGAATAGCCCATAAAAAGTTGTAGGACTGATCCACAACTTTCAAGACCGTGCCGGCCTTCGGCCGGGCCAGGGACTTTTTTTAAAATCGAAGTTGGGGTTTTTTTTATACTATTATAACTAGCTGTGGGTTACGTATGCGATGGCGGCGTTGTGCGTATGCAATTCCTATTAGGATACTCTGGCTGTTTAGTTTGGGGTGCCCGTTGGAAAGCCTAACGGCTTTGGGGCGCGCTTCGCGCGCGGCTAGAAACAGTCACATAATTTATTTAATTTCAACTCTTCCCGTTTTTTACCGTGCTTAGCCATTGTTGTATAACATTTTTTAATTATACAACAATGCCCAGGGTACACCACGTGGAGGTGCACGGAGGTAAACGGGCAAACCCTGTACCCCGCCCCATTGGGGTCGGAATTCTTACTTATAATGTTAAAGTGGTCTGACTCTTGGCCATTTTTTTATTTATTTTGGCCTTTTTTATTTTTAGAACGTTGAAGTGGTCTCGTTCTTTAAAGAGTGTTGAAGTGGTCTCACTCTTTTGGCCTTTTTTATTTTATTTATTTTGGCCTTTTTTTTTGGCCTTTTTTATTTTTAGAACGTTGAAGTGGTCTCGTTCTTTTTAAAGAGTGTTGAAGTGGTCTCACTCTTTTGGCCTTTTTTATTTTATTTATTTTGGCCTTTTTTTATTTAGGCCTTTTATTTTTTAGAACGTTGAAGTGGTCTCGTTCTTTTTAAAGAGTGTTGAAGTGGTCTCACTCTTTTGGCCTTTTTTTTATTTTTTTATTTATTTTGGCCTTTTTTTAGAACGTTGAAGTGGTCTCGTTCTTTTTTATAGAGTGTTGAAGTGGTCTCACTCTATTTGGCCTTTTTTATGTACATATTTAGGCCTTTTATTTTTTAGAACGTTGAAGTGGTCTCGTTCTTTTTTATAGAGTGTTGAAGTGGTCTCACTCTATTTGGCCTTTTTTATTTTATTTATTTAGGCCTTTTATTTTTTAGAACGTTGAAGTGGTCTCGTTCTTTTTTATAGAGTGTTGAAGTGGTCTCACTCTATTTGGCCTTTTTTATTTTATTTATTTAGGCCTTTTATTTTTTAGAACGTTGAAGTGGTCTCGTTCTTTTTTATAGAGTGTTGAAGTGGTCTCACTCTATTTGGCCTTTTTTGTTTTTGATTTGAAGTTTACCCCTAAAATTTAACTTTGTTTTTTTTTTATTTACCCCTAATAGAAGTGTTTTGTTTTTAATTTAAGGTTTACCCCTAAAATTTAACTTTCGTTTTTATTTACCACAAAGAGAAGTTTAACCTAAATTTTAATACTATTTTTTCTTTCTACTATATTATAAAACTTAATCAAAACGGATTCCTCTTGCTACCACATTTCTCATAGAAACATTCCCATTATTATCGGGATTTTTACCAGGTGCGAAAACTCGAATATTTTCTCCACTTCTGCACCTTGAAAAAGCGGTATATGTCTGTCCATGCGCGAAAGGTTCATCAAGAATATCAATTCCTAAACGTTCGCATGTTTGCCCCTGAGCTTTAGTTATTGTCATACAAAAGGCTACTCTTACAGGGAATTGAAATCTTTCAAAACTAACTCCGTCCGGACGCAGTTCCTTATAGCTATTTCTTGCTCTGCAAATTCCCACAACAATACCACGTTCTGAAGAACCACTTATAGTTTCCGCTTCAATTAAATCTTGATGTAAACGCCTAACAATCATTCTGGTACCGTTACACAAACCCTTTTGAGTATTTAAATTTTGAAGCAATACTATTACTGCACCTACTTTAAGCTTTATATTGTGCGCTGGCAACCCCTTTGGTGTTAATCTGTTTAATTGGGCTACTTCATAATCGGCTAAGTTATAAGCAAAAGGGTTCTCACTTGTAGGATTATCTATTGACAAATACTCGTGAAGAGGCGCGTTTATTAAATCAATAATTTCTGAGTTAATCACATCTACTACTCTATTAGTTGGCGAAAGAATCAAACGTTTTAACAAATCTGCAACAGGTGCATCAAAACCTGTATTAAATACGAATCTATACAATTCTTGCCTTGAATTAACTCGCATTGCTGCTGGGATTATAACAGAATCACCCATTTGTCCTGTTCCTATACTATAAAGCCAATCCTTAAATGCGATTTCCGACTGAATTACTCTCATATTCTGCATTAATCTATGTTTTTCAAATCTTCCATACAACTCCGAGGATTGAATCGACGCTGCTACCTGTGCTCCAGGAGCCGAAGATTCCTCAACTACAGGAAGAGACTGCTTCCAATCACCTGATATTATTACAATTTTTCCCGCAAACGGTTCGTTATTATACTGAGGAATTAACTTCTTACATAAAAGATTTACGTTTTCAAAAATTGTTTTATTTAATATTGTGACTTCATCTACTATTACCAAATTAGCTTCAATTATTCTGCGCCCAAAGTAACTATCTACGGTTACGGGTGGAATTACATCAGGTTCCACATTAATACCGAATCTAAAAGCTGAATGGAATGTCATTCCTCCCGCGTAAAAATTTGTGGCTGCTATACCGGTCGAAGCGGTTGCTAATACTTTTAATCTCATTTCTCGTAATTTATAAATAATATAATTAAGGAGGAAAGTTTTCCCCGTACCTCCATCACCAGACAAGAAAAATAATTTATTTTAGTATTAGGATCTAAAACTGAAGCTCTAATTAAATTAAAAAATCTTTGCTGTTCAGGATTTAAGTTTGTGTTATCATAAATAGAGGTATCTATAGCTTCATCCATTTCATCATCATTAATATGATGTGGAAAGAAAAATTCATCAAGAGCTCTATCAGGATTGTTTCTTATTGAATTATTGGGAAGAGGGAGGTTAAATTCTTGTAAACTACGACCGTTACTTAATAAAAGTTTTTCTATAATTGCTAAAGCTCTATCAATACGTATTAATTTCTCTGCTTCTGTACACCTCCTATCATAAAAATGATCAACAAACATATTCCAAAGTAAAAGCCCATCTATCACACACTTTTCAGTACCACCAAATACAGTATATTTGCAAACAACTGTCTCATTTGGGAAGGATTGAGAGATATTGACCCTTCTCTTAAAGTACGCTCCCATACATTATTATCTTCAAATAACCCTCGCAATCTTGCCGCTTCGGCAAAGGTTTGACATTCATGTCCATTAACAGTTAACAAATCTTTTGGTGTCCCAGGAAAATGTTTAGTTAAAATATATAAAGCGAACAATTCTGGATCTCTTGGGGACACAGTATAAATTCTTCCGATACGAGGTTTACGATTTTTATTTTTCTCAGAAATATTTAACGGTTTTTCCAAACTTTATCATTTTTATTAAATGCATATGTTTCAGGAATATTTTCAAAAAGAATATTTTAGCTGCAGAATCAGAAATACATAACTTCCAATAAGCCGAAAGACGGGAATCTGGAATTTTACCTGCATTAATAGCACTAATAATTTTACTTGCATTTTTTCTCGTAAAATAAATTTTCTGGTTGTCTGGTAAATGAATACTAACGGTATTACTATATGTGATAAAAATGCATATTTAAAAGACATAATCCGAGAATATGCTTCAGTCGGGCTACGGTATATCATTCTTGCATAATGCAACGGTTCATCTACAGTTATAAGACCGTTAACTTCACTCCGTACGTAAGAAAAACTGGACCCCTTAAAAGGATATTTTAACGCATATTTAAATTATCTGTTTGGCCGTAAGCGAATTCTAAGTTATGGTGGCATTCAACATAACTAAAATGAGCGGATTATATGGCACTACTTTCGTATTATCATAAGTTATCCACGCTCTACCCCGTTTTATTTTTAATGTTTCACCGCCATCGGCTGGACTGGGCCGATAATATACTGCCGGCTTATTAGCGTGTAAAATTGTAATGTTACTATAAGGTTTCGGAAAGTCCTTTTTACATTTTCCATTAGCTTTCTTACAATGTTCCCCACAGTCATGAAACTGATAAAAAGGTAATAATTCCCGGACCTTTCTCATGAAATTAGCCCATGGTGAATTATCGGTTTGCAGGAGGTTCAGCAGGTATATGTGCCCAAATTAAATTAGAAATATTATCCGGCGTTGAAACAATATCGGTACAGAAAACTCTATGTAAATGAGGACCGCCAATCCTTTTTTGGAACTCCCTACTTTCTGCATAACCTAAAATTTTTCCGAAAATATGTTTTTTATTTAATAAGTAATGAATTTCTCTTATTTATCTTCATATACTCTGCTGATAATATCAAATCTATCCACACTTTTCTGGTTATCACGTAACATATTTCTCTTAATTTCTGGCCAACGTGGATTACTCGTAAATGTAAACATAAAGGACGCATTTTCAGGTTTTCGGCTTCTTGCCATAAGAGTAGTCGCGTCGTAAAACATGTCTTGAAAATATGGCCTTGTGCCAGGATGCTCTTTTCTAAACATAACACAGTGTCCTATATCTGCAATACTATTGGCATTACTGTCTCTTGCTAACCATCTTAAAGCAGGCTCAGGAAGAGAAGCTCTTAAATCTAAATCGTCCTTTCGCAAATAATCTGCCACATCAGAATCTATCCTTGCTGCGTAGTCTAAAGCAAATTTTGACTTAAGCCTCCCCCAGAATTCCAAATATTATGATAATCTTCCTGTTTTCTTACTGCTAATCTATATTTAACATAATCACGAATACTAATAGTTTTGCGCTTAGTATCTAAAAGAGGATCATCTTCGCAATCAGAACACTCATTATTACTTATATCTTCATTTAAAATTTTTCTAGCAAATGGAATCTTAGGGTGGTAACTATCATCCCCACACGGAATAAAAGAGGGTAACACAAAGTGTCAGTTTGAGGATGATGTGGTTTAAAAATAAATAATTTCCCTTCCTCATTAGTGATAAAAAGCCTTTAATAATAGGAGGTTCACTTGATTCGGTATGTAATGAAAATAAAGTTTCCTCTGTAGGAAGGTTCACTTGTCTGACATGTAAGGAATTATCTTTTATCAACTCAGGGCGCTTCACGCTCTTCCAAAAGTACAAGTCTAAAATTTTCCACTGAATTTGGGCCATCCTGCTTAATTTATCTAAATATTGTTCATGAAAATTTTTATAAGTATTTGCTAGAGGGTGGCAATCTCTAAGAAGAGTGTCTAAACGCTTTAACACCTCTGGATTGACTCATCCCCACCATATGCAATATTAGAAACTCTGTGTTTAAATGCTGTATCAGCATCTAATATATATATTGGGAAAATGAGGGCCCTGAATCGCCTGAAATCATCGAACTCATTTTCCTAACGAACTCACCGTTTAACATGTAAGAAATGCCACCGTCAAGTTTCGTTTCTCTATGTCCAAAAAACAGACGCAAACGCTAATAGAGAATTATAAATATTTTGTTTTTTTAAAAAATCTAAAGATTCTTGTGTATCGCCGTTAGTTAAATCTCTTAATAACTGCGGATGCGGTTTAAATGAAGGGAGACAACCAAACCGCAACGACAACAATACGAAGATGAAGTCTTTTTAAACTTTTTAGGTGTGCATCATTAACTTCAGACTTAAACAACATTGCACCACAATAATAGCAATCTTCATCTCCCAAATTGCCCGAATCGTAATAATTAACAACGTGTCTGGCTCGCACGTCTGCACACGAAAATAATTTATGAGCTCTACGACAAGTAGATGTAATTTCGTTCAATGTTTTAAGTGTAATAGCACTAATATTCAAATCAGAAACATCATCTTTTTGCATTGACCTAATGCGTTCAGATCTCTTAAATTTTTTGAAGGGGGATCTGGTGAAATATCATTACCGGAAAATTATTAACTACGCAATTTTCTTGTATGTCTTCTGGAAATTCTAATTAAATGGAAAAACAATTCACATTAGATGTATTATTCACAACACTATAGACCCATCAACCAAAGAAACTCTCAACCAAAACATTTTTAGAATGTAATTCAACACCATCAAACCAATGAAACTCTATCTAAAGTACCATCACCAAAAATAACCCCGGGTGAATTAACATTCAACAATCTACCATCATCGGAAAACCCATCAACCCCGCAACTATTAGTTGCTTTACTACCAAACTGACCTTCAGCCAAACGACGCATTCTTCGTTTCCTCCGGTTGATTTCATCTTTTGAAGGCATTTTAAAATAAAATAAATAATATAATTATCTAAAATATCTGAAAAAATAAAAATTTAATGTAATCAATAACTCAACGCGAAAATAATAAAAATAGTAAGCGCGAAAATAATAAAAATAGTAACACGAAAAACAAACATTAATTATAAAAATTCAACAAAACTAATAATAATATGATCAAAGCGAAATAGTTACTCAAAAAAAATCGAATTTACAGGAATAAATAAAGTAAATAAAAAAAAACAAATATAAAAAATTAAAAAAAGTAGAGTTGCCCACCGTGTTGAACACAGCTTTCACTCTACGACCAAAAAATGGAAAAGGGGAACTGGTTGTCCCAACCATTAACAGCTGGTCAGGCTGAGAACAGTTGGAAAGTCCGCCAGCAGACTATTTTTTCTGGTGCATAAGCCCACCAATGGCCATTTTTAATTTGGGGGACAGATGTGTGGCATCCCCATCTGTAAAGGATATTTTTCACGTGGTGTGTAATTGGCCCACCACGCAAAGCCATTTTTAAAGGCTGAGTCGTACTGCAACGTTAGTGCAGCCGTCTCTCAGGGGTCAATAATAAAATTTAAATTTTGAAAAAAAATATCGAAAAGTTTCAAAAATTTAAATTTTTAAAGAATTTAGTAATTTTAGTTTTTAAAAATAAAAAATGTTCCGAAAAGGGCGAAAAGATAAAAAACAAAATATTACGAAACCGATTTAGAAAAAAGCAAGCACCAAAATTTGATTCAAAGAGAGAGCATGTGCTGACACTAAAACAAAAATTTAAAAAATAAAAAAAATTCCAAGTTTTTTTTAAATTTTGAAAAATTGAAACTTTCTTGGCAAGATGTGACCCGTCGGCACAGTGAAGCATCAATACAAGGAGTTATTATTCCCCCAAGTATTGGTGCTTCACGTTCCATCCCATCCCGTGGGCCTTCAAGGCGAGGACCCGAAACCTTGTGATACAGGTTTTTCCACGGAATGGGGCACAAAGGAGAACTTGCATGCCTCTCTGTGTTTCTAGTGCAGAAGAGGTCATGCCTTAGTCCCCTTTTTTGTGCGAAGGGAAGGGGGAAACTTCCCATACCCCCAGAAGGGAAACGGGCATGTTCCAATCCCCAAATCATGTCGGCTCCGCCCATTTCTGGGACAAAACCGGCATGACCCTCCGCACGGAAAGAACATCAAATAAAAAATAATACAAAAAAATTAAAAAATCCCGAAAAAAATTTAAAAAAGTATCGAAAAATTGCCAAAATATAATCGAAAAAGTTAAAAATTTAATTTATATATTTAAAATAAAATTTAAAAAATAATTTAAAAAATCAAACTCACATCAAAACACATAACCACCACCACAATTGAACCGCCAACATGTAGAGAGACCCTAAAAAAAAGTAAAAATTGAAAAAAATTTTTAAGTTTTTTAATTTAAAAAAAATTTTGGCATGACCCTCCGCACAAGTGAGGCATCAAGACGCGTATTTGTTCTCCCCGCGTCCTGGTGCCCCACACTCTCCCCATACGGGGGTACAAGATCTCCTTCCCCCGACAGGGAAGGAAACCGAATTGGGGAATTAAAATATTTAAAAAAATAAAACTCACAAAAAGACCACCCATCAAGCACTTGATGAAGGGGAGCAGGCGTTGAGAAGTCCTAATAATAAAAAATGTAAAAAAATTTTTTAGTTTATTTAATTTCAAAAAATTTTGGGCATGATCCGGCCGCACAGGGATTGTACTGGCACCTGTGCATAAGAAAGGGGGAGCCTTCCCATACCCCAAAGGGGAAACGGGCATGACCCAATCCCCGATCAAGCCGGCTCCGCCCATTTCTGGGAAAAAACCGGCATGAACCGTCAGCACAGTGGTGTGACACAGCGGCATGACCCGTCCTGTGCTTCCGCCAGGCGGTATAAGCAAAAGCAAACCTACATCCGTAGGTAAAGACAATTAAAAATTAAATTAAAAAAGATTTCCGAACCTCGACTTTCGATCCTGATTAATGAAGACATTCTTGGCAATTGTTTTTTGTTGTAGTTTGTCTGGCCATGGTCCAACAACATGCTAAATTTAAAAAATAAAATTTTAAAAATGTTGACTAAATTTTTTGACGACTCGGAGGAGCCGTTTATTCGAATTTTTAACCCCAAAAATCAACCATAAATTATGGCCAGTTAAAGAAAAATTATAATTTAGAGAATTTTAGAAGGCCAGGAAGCTTGAACCCAAAAAGTGGACCGATTTGTACAAAAGTGGGCACGACCAGTGTGAAAAAACAAAAACTTGTAAAAAAGCGGGCATGACCCCTCTGCACAAACAGACTTCACAAAAGCAAACCTACATCCGTAGGAAAAAAAAATCGAAAAGTAATTTAAAAAAATTCCCGAACCTCTGACTTTTGTTCCTGATTAATGAAGACATTCTCGGCAAATGCCTTCGCTGTAGTTTGGCGACCATGGTCCAACAACTTGCTAATATAAAAATTAGAATCTAAAAATCGTAAAAAATTTTTTGGGGGATGGATGTTAGGAAAATTTCCCCACAAAAATTCAAATTGCACGAGGGCCTTTGCACCCCCTTCCCAGATACAAAAATGGGAATTAAAAAGGCACATAATCTGGACAAGAGCCTAAAAATCTATAGCCAGAGAAAAATTTTTAAAAAATTGTGCATGACCGGTCCGAACAGGTTAATTGGAGGATGAAAATTTAGGAGAATTTTGGGAAAGCCAGGAAGCTAGGGACCTAAACCCAGAACTGACTTCTAAAAAAATTGGGCATGACCCAACACCACAGAAGGGATTCAAAAAAGCCAACCTCTATCCGTAGGTGAACAAAATTAAAGTTACCCAATCCCGCGGGTATTTTAAAAAGTAAAACACATTAAAAAAACCTGGTTTCACGCATCCTCTCTAACTCTATCTTCGAAGTGCTTTGCAACACTTTCCCCTCACAGTACTTATTTGCCTATCGGTCCGGTAGCAATAGTGTTCTAGAAAAAGAAAAGAATAAATAAAAATAATAAAAAAATTTCATCGTTTATAGGGAAATCTTCGGATATCCTGAACAGAAAAATGCAAAAATATGGTGAAAATGCAACAGAAAAAATATTTTCAATTCAGCTTTTGGAAAATTCACACGGGTAGAGTTTTGGTCTAAAAGAGGATTTGAGGTAACCCAAAACTTTGCGATTCAGGATATCCTAAGATTTTGCAAGACCGACAAGTTAGAAATGCCAAAACCGTAGTATAAAAATCAGGTGGTAAAAAGGAAAAAGTGGTAAAATTGGGCAGCTGCGGGAACAATGAAAAAATCAACCTTATTGTCCCCAAATGAAAAAATTGTTCGATAGGGCCGCGGAAAAGAAACCCCCCCAAAAACCTGATATCCGTTCTTTGAAACACCAAATTCCAAAGGAATAACCCCCAATAAACAAACTCAAGACAACACTGCGACTTTAATACTTGAAAGATACCCCGACTCTATCCGTTTCCCTCTCCGTTTCACGTCCTCTGTAACTCTTTCTTCAAAGTGCTTTGCAAACTCCTTCACGCAGTACTTTGCCTGAATTAAAAAATCATTTAAAAAATTAAAAAATTTAAAAAAACCTGCCCTCAATTTGTCTCTTTCAAACCATTATCTCAGTCCGTAAAACCAACACAACCGACGAGATCATTTTTTTTTATTAATCCCAAGCTCGCTTAATAAAAAACTTTCATTTAAAAAATTATTAGTAAACCCTAAAAGATCGTGGCGATCATTGATAAATAATGAAGTTCCCGATCCCAATCACGGCAATTTCATTAGCAACCCTCAATAGCGGGCTAAAAACAACACAATGAACTAAAAACAAACAAAGAATAATAAAAATAGTTAAAAAATTGAAATTAAACAATAATGAAAGAAAAATTAAAAAAATAAAACCGTAACAAAAATAAAAATTTTGAAAAAATAATAAAACGCAAAAAAATGGAATTTTAATTATTAGAATGGCAACGCATGAAATATGGCCTATTCGATGCGGCTGGCTTAGCGCTTTATAAAAATATAAAACTTGCAAAAAAATTTTTGAAAATTAGTAAAAATTTTCGAAAAAAGGTAGTCTAGGCCAAAACTTGGAGGAAATAGTGAAAGAAATCAAAAATTTTAAATTTTGACCCAAAAAAACCCTATATGGTACTCTGACATGCGCTGAGTCCGAATCTGGCGTCAGAAAAATTTAAAAAAATTTCCCCGGGACGGTAGAGTCTAACAAATTTTTACGACATTTGGCCACATCGGCTATAACTTTTTGAGACTCAAGTGGACCCCCAACATATTATACCTTTTTCGGACCGCCATAGGACGCTCTTTCGAACTGGCTATCGAAAACGGGTTAGAATTCACTTTACAAAAAGTCGACTTTTCGACCCCGACTTTTTGACGCATATCACCCCCAAAAGTTCACTTGAGACTCAAATGTCCAACACCAAATATCTTCCCAACATCCTACCCTCCAACATCACTCCCAGGCCCAAGAACCCCCCACTTCTCAAAAACGCGTTATAACGCGTTGAAATTTTCATCCGGCCATTTCGGTGCCGCACTCAAGTGCGGCACCAAAACGACCCACCCCAAAAAATTCCCCATAGACACTCACCTAATACCCGCCAGGTCCCATCCAAATCCGCCCAGCCGTTCACAAGATATAGGTAAAAAACAAACCAATTAATTGGTTTTCGGACCAAATAAAAACCAATGACAGGGCACTTCGGTATTTAGACTTCACCGAATTTCGAAAATTTTTTTTTTATCGATATCTACTAATCGAGCTCTAATCGCCTCCCAGCGGGACCTTTCCGCTCCGACTTTTAGTTCAAGAGATATAAAATCACATGGGGTCGTTTCGGCGCAAAGGAAAAGTCATGGCGCCAAAGTCGGAGTTTTCCTGAATAGCCCATAAAAAGTTGTAGGACTGATCCACAACTTTCAAGACCGTGCCGGCCTTCGGCCGGGCCAGGGACTTTTTTTAAAATCGAAGTTGGGGTTTTTTTATACTATTATAACTAGCTGTGGGTTACGTATGCGATGGCGGCGTTGTGCGTATGCAATTCCTATTAGGATACTCTGGCTGTTTAGTTTGGGGTGCCCGTTGGAAAGCCTAACGGCTTTGGGGCGCGCTTCGCGCGCTGCTAGAAACAGTTCATTCTTTTCATAATTTAAACCATCCCGTTTTTTACCGTGCTTAGCCATTGTTGTATAACATTTTGTAATTATACAACAATGCCCAGGGTACACCACGTGGAGGTGCACGGAGGTAAACGGGCAAACCCTGTACCCCGTGGGAGGGACCCCACCCCAAAAGAAATAATAAATAAATAAATAAATAAATAAATAATAAAATCCCCCAAATTAAAATAATTAAAATAAAACTTAAAAACAAACAAAAACACCAATGAAATACTCAACCGGTCAGCATAAAGCCTCCCGTGCGATTATGCCCCTATTGGACATAAAAGTGAATAATAAATAAAAAAAATAAATCATTAAACAACAATGAAATACTCAACCGGTCAGCATAAAGCCTCCCGTGCGATTATGCCCCTATTGGACATAAAAGTGAATAATAAATAAAAAAAATAAATCATTAAACAACAATGAAATACTCAACCGGTCAGCATAAAGCCTCCTGCGATTTTATGCCCCTATTGGACAAAAAGTCAAAAGTAAATAATTCCTACCCAAATAAAATATAAATATAAACCAAAAAA